>VZSE01004326.1:788-140813 GCA_013398275.1 Promerops cafer | reverse complement strand
GGGGCCGCGCCGGGCGCGGGGCGGGAGGGGCCGGCCCGGGGATGTCCCGCGGGGGCACCGGCGGTCCCGGGGGGCACACGGGGCCATCGCGGTGCTGCTCTTGGACCCCCCTCGGCATCGCTGTGTCCCTGCCCCGGGCAGGTGTCCCGGCACCCCGGGCTGAGGCTGCCAGGTGCTGTAAGAATCCGCTTGCCCGGCCTCGCTCCGGCAGCCAGAGCGTTTGGTGCTCGTAGCTGTAGCCATGGAGAGGCAGCGCTCAGGTGCGTGACGAGCTGCGGACTGCTCCGGACGCTTGGGTTTTCGCAGCAGAAGTCGGGGGCTGCGGCGGTGCAGCCCCTGTCAGTCGCTCACGAGGGTCAGATGCTGGGCAAGTTCCACTCCCTCCTCTCTCCCTCACCCGCTCCCACTCCTTATCATTTCCTTTCACTGAACATGTCGAGGCTTTATGTTGTGGAAGAGGTAATTCAGTACAGAATCATGGGATCACAGAATGCGTTGGGTTGGAAGGGACCTTGAAGATCATCCCATTACACCCACTCTGCCATGAGCAGGGACACCTTCCACTAGACCAGGTTGCTCCAAGTCCCGTCCAACCTGGCCTTGGACACTTCCAGGGATGGAGAAGCCACAGGTTTTCTGGGCATTCTATGCCAGGACCTCACCACCCTCGCAAAGGAGAGTTTCTTCCTAATGTCTAATCGAAATCTGCCCTTCTTCAGCTTGAAGCCATTCCCCCTTCACTCCGTGCCCCTGTCCAGAGTCCCTCCCTAGTACCTGTAGGTACTGGAAGATTCTCTAAGTTCTCCCTGGAGCCATCTCTTCTCTCCCTCTGTTGCAGCAGTTCCCCAGCCAGCTGCAGACAGCTCACTGCCATACCTGTGGCATGGCTCAGGGAGCCCCAGCAGGGTTAAGGTTGGTTGTGCAGACCCAAAGGCCGTGGACTTTCTGTCAGGATACTGAGGAGTTTTGTCAGCTTCAGTCATTTCCAGGGCCCTGACAGCTGGGATGACAGTTGGATCCCCACCTCGGGACTGCTTGTGCCTGAATGTGTTTATGGCTTTCAGTCCATGCAAACAAGACACCATGTGAGGGTAAAAAATATGTCCATGAAGAGTGCCTTCACAATCTCTGCATGTGAATTCTGAAACATCTCGTGCACTGAGGCAAGAACTTGCCATGACCCCATCAGTCCTCTCCTCGCTGGCCATGCCCTGTTGTCATTTGGAGCTTACTCCGAGGCTGTGGGCATGGCAGTGGTGTCCAGGAGCATCTCTCTGCAGGGACTGGGCTGAAGCCATTCGCAGCACATTTCTCAGGTCAGCCTCTGTTTGTTCTCCAGGTTCCCAAGGGGAATCGGCCAGGCTGCTTTGCTTATATGCAAGGCAGGCAATGCCCATCCCAGGTTTTCCATTCCCACCTCCCAGGGAATCCAGAGAGGCAGGAAGCAGAGTCCTGAGCCAAACCTGCCCACCAGCTGCATGTAGAGCAATGTTCAGTGAGCAAAAGATTCTGTTCAAAAGGACATTTTGCCCACATATCTGGCTCTGCCTTTTCGTTTCTCTTGTCCAAATAAATTAAAACAATCCATGATGCTTCCACTGACTTCCTGTTTCTTATTATTTTTCCTGTTAGGACAGGAAAGTAGAAGCAAGAGTTGCCCATGCAGTGCTACAAGAGTGAGGCCATGGACTTTCCCGTGCAACTGACACACTTAGGATTTCTTTTGTTAGTTTCAGAGTGTGGGAGTCCTATTGTTTGTCAGTTTTGCCACCTACAAGATCATTTATTGAGATACGTGAATGTTTGTGGTTTCACGAATTGCTAAATGTTTACACATCTAGGAATTTGGGAGTTGTTTGAGGAAAAATGTATCATGAGATGTGAAAGATTCTGCTCAGCAGAGGCAGTGGGGAATTGCTTCAAAAAATACCAAAATAACTTTGCTTTCCTGTCAGCTCCTTCTGAGAAACTCTTCTGTTCCTGCTTAAGTCTGAGCAGTTCCAGCGTGCTCAGATCAGTGCCCACAGCCCCACAGATGTGCCTTTCTGCCCCTTGGCTCGTGTACCACTGACAGCTTTGATGGAGAGCACCTGTCCACGCAGCCTGGCCCCCTTTCTCTTGGTCAAACCTTCAGAAAGAAGGCAAGAAAAATGGCAAGGGCTGAGTGTGTTCACTCTGGAATGTTTTCCTTTTCTCCAGAGGTGGTACCTAATAAGGACTATGAGCCAGAGTTAAAAAATACATCAAATGAGAGCTAATTAACCAAATCCATGGGATCACGGGTACTTGGCACACATGGGGGTAGATGTGTGAGGAGGAAGCTCTGTGTGTGTCTGTCTCTCATGGCTCTGTTCAGGTAGCCTTTCCCTTCTCTGTAGGCAGCTTATCCCTTGTGTGCAGGTAAGCAGCTTGCTCAGGGACCTGATCTGACTGAAAGACACCACAACAGAAACACTCTCCTCTGTTCTCTGATCCGAGTCCCTGCCCAGCCAGAGCTGCTGTCAGGGAGGTGGTCACAGTGCATGTCCAGATGGGGCCATGGACATCAGTCTCCTTTTTCTACCAGCCAGCCCTTCCATGGGCTTTGGGTGGCCCTGCAGCTCTCAGTAAGCTTCAGTGCTGTGTCCTCAGCTGAACCTGACCACCCATTGTTTGAAGAGGAAGATGTTACTCTCTCCCTCTGTCCTGCCCTCATTTCCCTGTGTGCAGTTTACCCCAGCAACTGCTTGTGCTCTCTCTGGAGCCTGAAGGAGAGCTGGCTGCATTTTCTGCCCCAGCAGTGACTGAACGTGCCTTGTGGCACTGCCTGCCTCCACAGCACACCCCTTTCTTCTCTCAGAAAGGTCCATCAGTGACCAGAAGGAGCTGGCCTTCTTCTGAAGCCTTTGTGACTTGAAGCCTGCAGTGTGTTTAGACAGGAAGGCTGCATTTTCTGATTTGTAGGGCTTCACATTTACCAACCCAGGGATCTCCTCTGACAGCACCGGTTTGGAACTCTGTGCTGAGTTTTGCTCCTGAGCTGAAAGAGGGAAGTGAGAAAGGTGTGAAGAGCAGCAGAGAGGGGAAACTCTCCCACCCTTGAGTGGTGGTTGAGCAGCCAGTCTGTGGCATGCTGTTCCTGAGGGATGAAGGAGGAGGAGAAGTGACTGTTCCTGATGACTTGGGAAGAACCTGCTGCACCAGCAGCACCTGAGTCTCCTCACAGGCAGCCAGGCCGTGGAGCTGCAGGCACTGGTCATCCAGATGTCTCCAGCTGGCTTCTCCAGGAGCTGAGGACAGGGCAGGCTCTCCTGCCTCGTGTGCCTCACACTGTGCGGTAGCTCTTGGCTCTTGCAAAGAAAACTAGGTATGCATGGCTGGTGGGTGACCTGAACAGGCTGCTGTGGCAAATGCAGAGCTGGGCAGCTCTGAGAAAACCCTGAAGGTGGCTTCCAGGAAACAAAGCCTGGTGCCAGAGATGGGTTTTCCTGAGGGATTGTTGCCTTTGCTGCCTCCTGAGTTCTTTTGCTAGCAAAAATGTGTTTTTAATTCATTTATCACAGAAGATCAAGGAAAGGACCAGAAATGCAGTAAATGTGGGGCAAGAGAAACATGGGTAAAGAGATAAAGACATTTGCCATCATTTTGTTTCCTGCTCCTGTGGCTGCTGCAAGCCCACAGTGGAGGGTTAGGGGAGAACAGTGATGGAAGCAGTGAGAGCTGGAGGAGGACTGGAGGAGCTCATGGTAGGGACAAGCCAGGAATGGCATGTCTCTGTGAGCTCTGGAGAGGATACCACTGTCAGAGAGAAAAAGTGGTAGCATAAACCAAAAAACTATCAAAAGCAGAGAGCAAAGGGAGAAGGGGAGGGTATCGGCTTCGTGGTGGGGTTCCAGATGGATTCCCTGAAGCTGGACTGGTTGGGAGCAGTTGAGGAGGCTGCTGTGGTTTTAATCACAGAATCACTGGGTTGGAAAGGACCTTTGGAGATCAGCTAGTCTGGCTTGCCTGGCTGTGGCTGTCAGGTTTTCCATGTGTGCAAGAGTGGACACCACAACTGTTCTGGACGATGTATTCCAGTGTTTAGCTACCCTCACAGTTTTTTGTTGTGTCCTTTAAAGGGATTTGTTCCCTTTAAAGGGATTTTCTGTGTTTTAATTTGTGCCCATTGCAGCTTATCTTTTTGCTGGGTATCACTGAGAACAGTTGATATGATTTTTTTACTGTCACCCCCATAGATTTTTATTCACACTGATAACATCCCTCTCAAGCCTTCTTGTCTTGATGCTAAACAGCCCCAGTTCTTTCAGGCTTTCTTTGTGTGACAGATGCTCCAGACCCTTAATCATCCTCATGGCCCATTGCTGGACTCTCTCCAGTGTGTCCTTGTCTTCCTTATGTTGGAAAACCAAGTACAGTTTCTTACACGGCTGTAGATGGTAGGTTAATGGGGAAATGGTCCCTAAGCAGCATTTCCTGAGTGTGAGAATCCATGGACACTGGAGGAATCCTGACAGCTGCTGTCAGATTCATTTGGTTTTGCTTTTGCTGAGCTTGCTCTATGAGCAGGCAGCACCCTTCTGCAAGCTGAAGGGCTTGGGGAAGGAGGATGTTGTTGATCCATATCCCATTGAGTAGATACCATCAGCTTCAACCCGCACCCCTCTTTTGGTGATTAACAGCTGTGGCAGCTGTGAGACCTGAAAGTCAGGGATTTTCTGACCCTTTCCTCCCTCCTGTGTGCTTTATATTTCTGCCTGACCTTTTGACCATTGAGCAGAGCCCTGCAGGGCCCCTCGGTACCAGACTGTCACAGCCCCAGGTTAAGCAATTGGCCTTGCCAGCCTGGAGCAAGAGGGAATCTGTGCAGATGCAGGTGAGGAGGTGGTGTACACAGAGCCAGTGGAGTGTGGTGTGTGACACACTGAGGGAGTTCTCAACAGCTCATGGTTCTTATCCCGAGGCTGGCTGCCTCCTCACCCCAGCTGCATCAGGGTGCTTGGGATGATGACGTGTGTAGAAAGATCTATACAGCTCCAGGTGTACAAGCAACCTGGCACAAGGCTCAGGTGCTGCAGTTTGTGACAATCTTTATGATGCAGGGCAGCACAGATGCTGAGAAAGTGGGGTAGTTTGTATTCCAGGAGGTGCTTTGCATGGGACCCTCTGAAGAAACCTCTGTTGCGTCTGCTTTTTCTAGACAAGTGATTTTTGGACTGTTGGAGAGATGTATCATTCAGTCACATTTGCAAGTGGTTTCTTTGAAAACCTATTTTTGGGCCTTGATTTTTGTATTTGTAGTTAACTAGAAATCACTTATATAAGCAGCAGCAGCAGCAACATATGCAAATTTGCTGGAAATTGTCAGCACTTTTTATAGCTTCAGTCATCCCACAGATGTAAGTCTCTGTATGAAGCACAGCGTGTGCTTCCAGAATGGATGGAGGTGGCTCTGGAATCTGACTGAGCGGGCTGGGCTGAGTAGGACTGCGAGCTGCCACTGATCTTATCTGCACTCTCCACAGCTTGATTTACCAGAACGGTGAGGCACTTAGGAAGGAAGGAATGGGGAGCTTCTCCCTGCTGCAGCCTTGACCTGCAGCTGTCAGACACACGGTTCATTGCTTCCACTGCTGTGTAACACTCAGCGGGTAACTCACCTCACCTAAACCAACCTGGGGCAGGTTGTGCAAACAGCTGAGCCTGGAGGTTGTTGCACATCCAGCTGCAGGCATGGCGTGGCACAGATTGGTTCCTTCGTGGTGCCAGGGGAGTCATAGAGAAAAAGGATGAAAGGAATACACAGAAATTAAAATGCCTTTTATTTATTTTGTAATAACGGAGAATGTGTAGAGGATTTCTGTGCCAAGCTGCTCTCTGCTGTCAGGGGGGCTGTATGATGTGTCTGATATGTATTAAAAGGGAGGATGTGTTGGTATCTGTTGCAACAGAGCTTCTCCTGATGCACAAAGGAGAATAAAGTTGTGTATGCACTGGATGGCTGTGGGTACCTGAGCCCTGGGCTATTGGTACTTAATGTCCTTATGTCCTGCACTCAGCAATGGTGCTTTGCTTCCTCAGAAGGTTCTTCTGCATCCTTGGAGTTTGTCTCACCCTCTCTCATTCCTTCACCTCCCCACTCAAAAATCAGCTTAACATAAAATCCATGAAGAGCCACAAGAACTGAGGGGATGTGTGATGATCTCAGGTGTAGATGTGACTGCTGCCTCTGCGTTTTTCTAAGGATATTCTGTGGAGCGAGTAGTGCTCCAATCTGTACTCTTGGGTGCTGGGGAAGGAATCTGGTCTTTAATCTGGTGTGATAAGGCCGTGGGGCTGAACCCAAAGAGTGGATGGCATCACTGCCAGGCTGGGGTGATCTGTGTCCTGTGTCCTGCCCAGGGGTGCTTGTGACACCATCCTGAGTGACAGAATCACTGTGCTGCCCTGGGAGGTGGTGCTGGGGCAGCAACCACAGCTGAAGTGGGGATGGTGTTTCCTCTGGTGTGGAAGTTTGGTTTTCATTCTTGTGGTGCAAGGATGGGTCCCTAATGAAGGCAGAGGGAGAGATTTGTGTGGCTGTAGATGGAACCTGCTGTGGGTGTTGTCTCAGGGAAAAGGAGAAGTTTCCAAAGTTCAGTGCTCACGGGTGCTGAGGCTGGTCTGCTCTGTGTGATTCAACTGCAAACTGTTGTCCAGAGTGAAGTGTTCATGAGGGGAGTGACAATGAGAATCCTGTGGTATTGCCTTGTGGTTTAGTTTCACACTTTTTTTTTCTCTTTGACTTTCTGAAACTGTATTTTTTAGAGTTGAAACTTGTGATCATCTGACCACTGATATTTCTGGCAAATGTGAATGAAATGAAATATAAAAGGGTGAGGAAATTGTGTTTTGCTGCCAGAAAATGGCTCTTTAATCAAGGTTCTGAGGGAATTTAAAGCCCCAGGAGAATGTGAAGGGGATGTGATGCTGCAGTTCTCAATCCCTTTTATCCATCTAGCGATAATTGTCTCGCACTGTTGAAGTTACAGATAAAATGTAAAAACTGAATAGTACCATAAATAGCCAAAATTTGTGAAGGGAAGGGTCTCACAGATGGTTGTGGCATTTTTTGTGAGCTCTTCTGTCCCCTGCATAGGTTGGGGTGTTGCAGAAGCTGGGCTCGTAGGTGCTGCTTCTGTAGCGGGTGAGAACAGTCACACTGTTTGCCTTACAGAAATTGTATAGGACAGAATTTTTAATTTTTTTGTCCTTTATCCTTAACTAAAAGATGAAAAAGTGCCATGGAAGGCTTAAACTGGAGTATCTCTTATGGCCTGTAGATTACAGAAAGAGTCTAAAAACAGTTTCCCTGCAGACGTCTGCCTTCTAGATGTGCAAGATTAAATGAGTTGCTGTGCACCTGCAATTTAAGGGTGGATATAGAGCAACCATGAAAAATGTGGATCATTCAAAGACTCACTTGAAGATTGCTTAGTTCCCTAAAGAATTTCCAGCTCATTCTGTGCTCTGAATGGGGCACATGTCCTATAGGAAAATACAAGAGTGATTTCTGCAGCAGTGAACGTGGGGAACTCAAGTCTCACTTTCCAGCTTGGGTGCAAAATGCACCTCCAGTGCCTTGAGTGTTTTACCACAAACACCGGTGCTGAATGTACCACACAGCACTTTATACTAAATGTAGTTTAAAAAGACACAGTGGGAATAATGAGAAGATGCCAGATACTTATTTTCTAAAAACAAAGCTTTACTTTGGTGTCCAAAATGGAAAAATTGGCTCTGTAATCAAGACCAGAAAATTCTGGCAGCTTTGATGGGATTTGGTTTTTTCTACTTACTTCACTTTTACTTGTGGGATAATAAATGACCAGGTAGAATTAACTGGTCATTTAACTAACCAGATTAAACCTGTGTTTTATGCTCCATGATTCCTTATCTTCCATGGTTGCTTATGCTCATGAAGCACATTAATATCAATAATGTGCCCCAATGCTCATTATCAGAATCTGAAGTGTCTGAGTGTGTGCTCAGGACTTGCTTGTGTTATTTTGCTGACTGCTGACACCAAGTGCTATCCCAAAGATAGGACACTGTCTGTTTTGGAGAAGCCCCACAATAACAGCAGCAGGTAGCAGCAGCTGCATTTGAAAATGTTTGGGTCTGTTGCAGTTATTTTCATTGTGGCCACGATACAACTCAGGGCAGGAGGAGTGTCTCACTTTGCACGTGTTCATCCTGTTCCCCCATGGAGAGCAAAGGGAGCCAGCCACTACTAACTTGTGTCTTGGAGTGTCTGACATAAGGCACTGATATTTCTGTCTCTGATTTCTGACACTCCCAGGGAGCACTCATTCCAGGCAGCTTTCCCAGCATCCAGCACTTCTGGACTGTGCCTTACTGCCTGTGCAAGGCAGCTGAAGCCTCCCAGAAGCTGGGGCTGGGGTGCAGTGGCTGCTCCCTGTGTGCCCATTTGCAGGAACCTGCACAGCTCTGCCTCTGCAGACAGGGACAGAGGACCTGGGGAAACCTGAAAGCAGCATAATGGAACTGGTGGTCCCCACGCTGTGCTTTGCACACTGTCATCAGTTCATGTCACTTCCAAGTGGCATTGGCCATATTTAATTACCTGTCACACTCCCTTTTATTGGTATGAACCAGGGCCAACAGTTTGCTCAGCCACTGTTTTCCAAGTTTGTGCTTCAGCTAGTGTTTGTCTTGAAAAATTTAAGTGTTCTTTAGCGTATTTGGAATTTTTTATGTCACGCCACTGTGTAAAACATTACCTGTTGAGAGGAGCTGCTGTGCAGGGTTGGTATGTGGCAGGGCTGTTGACAGGTTTGCCCTGTACCTGCAGAGCAGGTGAGCAGGCTGAGTCTCTGGGGTTAGGCATGGGAGAGCCCCTTGCATACCTGCCATAGCTGCAGAAGTGCACTTGTGGCTGAGAGGGAGAGCAGGCTGCACATTTTCCTGGGACACAGACTCCCTGCCAGCACCCTCCCTGCTGTGGGTTCTGTACCTGCTGTGGTGACTGCCCTGGGAGCAGTCCTTTCACAGGCATATGGAACAGCAGAGAAAGCTTTTTGCTTGTACTAGTAATCCAGTTTTCCACATCACGCTATCAAAATAGCTTTTGTACTAGCCTAGTACATCTGTGGTTTGCTTTTTTGCTGGCACATTCCAGAAAGGGGTGCCATGGGTTACTCAGGAGCTGCCACTCTGCATTTTGTAGAGTATATCTGGCAGCAGAACAGGCCAGCATCTTTTAACATCCACTTTTGTCAGCGTTTGTGAGCAGTCCCCCCAGCACTCAGTCATCAGCATGAGGCACTTTGGAGTTAATTTAGGCTGACTGACAGATGGCTTTGGCCACTAATCTTTGAGCTCCTCAACAGGTGCAGATGCAAAGGTTGGAAATCTTTCTTGGACATTGTTTTAGACCTGTCTGGCATTTTTCCTACATTCGTGGTTGGTAAGAGTAGACTGTGCAGACTGTTCTTGAGCCACAGATATTCCCACTGTGATGCTGGCAGCAAAAGCACCGTGGTCTTCCAGTGTTTGTTTGAGCACTGAGTGTGTTTACTGCACCGATCTCTCAGGGCTTTCCCAGCTCTGTGGCACTTGGAATGGCCTCTGCTGCCACAGTCTCCAGGAACAAAATCTTTCCAACTTTAACTCCTTTGCTGGCTTATCACTTCAGTGCCCCTATCCATCAGTTCTTTGCCTCTCTTTGCACTGTGGAAAACCCCCTCAATAACAGGTAATTAGAAGTCTTGGGTGGACCTGGGGTTTTGTATTGTAAAATGGATCAGACCAAGGTCCCTAAGGAAGGTGTGTGATGTTCCACAGAGTGCTGGGATGAGATATTCCATGCTTTTCAGCAAAGAGGGGACACAGCAGATGTGAAAGGTGCACAGGATCTGCCCTACCCAGCGTTGCCAAAGCAGGGGCAAGCTGCAAGGCTCTAGCCCTTCACAGAGAGAGAAAGCAGGAGCTCCTCTGGGCTGGAAATGGAGTCTGGAGTAATCAGGCTGTCCCATAAGTACTGAATTTTCATCTTTGAAATGCCCTCTCACTCTCAGCAAGTCCAGCAGTGGGTAAAAAGGAGAAAGGTGTGAGAGTGGGGAGGGGTCAGAGGCACAAAATTAGAAGTCTCAAGCCATTCATTTATCTTCCCAAACTTGCCCCTTTGTTTTGCTTGGAATCACGATGAAGACTTCCTTGAAATCTGCTAGCTCAGGGTTAAATATTGTTGTTTACTGCACCTGCAGTGTCCTTCCTGGCAGTTCAGCACTGCCTGTGGCTCCTGTTCACCCCCTCACAGCTCCTTCACCAGGGACAGGCCAAGCAGCTCTGAGACTGCTTGAGAAAAATGCAGCAGTGGAAGGGGGAGCATGGAAGGGGTTAACGTGAAGCAGCTCCCTGGGCTGCTAAAAGACCAGCTTTTGTGGAAGTCTGAGGGAAGGAGCAAGGATCTTTGAGCCTGACATTGTTTGGGACATAAAAAGTACAACAGCTGAGAACAGTTATTACCTCCATATGTAATACTTTGCATTTATTCCTAGTGTGTTTTGTTTGCTGTGTTGTTGCCTGTTCTTTGAAGACTTACCAGAGCTCATGTAAATAATCATGTATAACCTGAACATATTTACAACACATTTCTCACTTTCCTGAATTGTCTGAGGAGTGACTGGCATCATCCCTCCTCAGACACATAACCAGACCTTTGTGAATGACCTGTGGTTTGAGGAAGACTCTTTTTGCTTCTGCTCTTTTCCTTCTGGCTTATCTATTTCTTATTTTGTACAGTAGTTTTTTCACTCCTTGTCTGCTTCTTTTCTCCTGGAAGTCTTCATAGAAAGGAGTTTATGCTTTCACAAGCATACCTGTGATAGTTGGCCTAACAGCAGATACCAGCACTCCCAAGAGTACCACACACAGATGCTTGTGCCACCGTGGCTACAACATTGCTGGTGAGTTTATTCTGTCATTCTTAGTTTTACTGTGGTCATCTATAAGCACTTTCAGGACGTTCCTTTAAATTGGCTGCCTGGATCTGCTTTGTCTTCCTGATCCTTTCTAATTCACTTATTTAGCCCTTTGTTCATGTTTCCTGCAGTTGCTGTGTGCTGGAATGCTTTTCCTTGAGCAACTGCCACAAAACCACAGAGCCAGACCTACAGTGACAAGCTAGTGCAGTACAGGAGCAGTTCCAGTTTCTACAGAAGTGAAATTTGGTTGTAGAAGAGGCAGAGCTGGCAAGCTTTGGTAGTGGGCTAGATGGAATAATTGGTACAGAGGAGTTTGGAGGAGAAAAATGGAGATAAGGAGTGACAGAGTTTGCAAGGGGTGACAGAGAATGAAGAATTAACAGAGTTTGGATTTGATACAGATATGGCAAAGTGCCATGTAGAAATTGCACAGAAGGGGGATTGTATTTCCAAGGGGTGAGCAAATGCTTAACTCAGAAAGGAACAGACAGAAACTGGTTTGATAGACGTAGTTTGTTTTGTAGTCCTGAAGAACTGTGTGCAGAATTCAGTTTAAAAATGCTGCTGAGGGCTGTGTGCAGCACACAGCTGAGCACTTCCAGCCCTGCCCATGTAATGAGCTGCCTGAGCAGCAGATTAGCTTCTACTGTGCCAGCTGCTGTATAATAGGACTAATTCATTACCCAAGGCCAAGTAATCACTCTCAATAGCAAGATTTAGAGGAGAGCCTACGAGTTGTCTCATTGCACTGCAGACTGCTGATGATGACAGTGATAACTGCGACCAAATGAGGACTGGGAATAACCTCAGTCTGTAACAGAATGAAGAACAGAACTTCAGGTGTTGCCAAAAAGAAATCATGTTTAAATCATCTTCTGGAAAATAATTTTGCAGTGAATCTGAGTCAGCGAACCCCAGTGCACAGATCCTCTGAGCTGCATTGCCCCGGGGTTTGGGGACTCCCTCACTGCAGCTCCCTCCTCTGCTCTTGACCAGCACCATTTACTAAGGCTGAATATGAATCTTCGGTGAGGGACAAAGCTTTCCCTCAGTGCTTGCCAGAAACATAATTCATCTCTGGGATGGCACCGTGGCAAATTCTGCTGTGCAACTTGCTGGCAGTGCTGGGGAGGAGATTTTGCTGGTGCAAATCACTGTTCCCAGCACGCTGTGATCACTGTGGCCAGTGCTCTGTGCTGCTGGTGGGCCCCAAGCAGGATGCTGCCTGCTCATGGACCAGGGCATCTTCCAGCACATCTCTGATACCCTCCTCGGGAATCTTGTCTGTTTGGAGGTGGGACTGCCACATCTCAGAGGTAGGACTCTGCTGGAGTAGGACAGGAGTTCTGCTGGCCACATTGAAGCCCCACATTGAAGACAGGGAACCCATGGATGGAGACCACCAACCACAAGTAGCAGGTGAAAGGGGAAAGCAGCTGAGAGCTGCTGAATGCTTCAACTCTGGCTGCATTTTTTACTCAGTTAGGTCAGAGAGCTTCATCACAGGGCTCCACCCAGTGATGCTCAGCAAGGTCTTTCTATCACAGTCTTATAAGCTTGCACACAGTGATTTTGGTGACACATGGAATGAAGCTGGCTGCACTGAACAAAGCAGCTTTTTGCTGGGCAAGATGTGAATCTCTGGAAATGCTTCTTTTGTGATTCTAGAATCAGACATACATGAGCAGGAATGGCTGTAGTCCCTGTGTTAGCACTGGTTAGTGCTCTCTCAGGAGCCCAGCCTGAGGAACAACAAGTTACAGCATAGTTTCAGTTCTCTATATTGTTAAACCATATTATTCTGAAGAAAATTATACACTGAAGTGTGCTGCCATTGTGTAGCAGAGTGTGATTAGTTGGGCACTATATTCAATACATTTAAGCATTCAAGACAACTCCAAGAGTGAGGCCAAAACCAAGATAACCTCTCAGATTTCCCTCAAGTAAAACAGGTTTTATTTTTCTTCACATGGTGAGATCCTGCAGCTGTGCAAAATTCACCAAAAAAATTCTTTCTGTAATCCTACCAACATTTTCCCCTTAATCCAGTCAATTACAGGAACTTGGAATGAACAGCACAGAGCTGCTGCAGCAAGAGCAGCACTGCACTGCTGACCCCTCTGAAGTGCCAGTGAGGGTGGGGGAGGCAGGCACTGCTCTGAGGGGGCTGCACAGGAGGGCAGCGTGTGTGCAGATGCCCCAGGCACAGCCATCCTGCAGATCCCAGCCTGTTGGGAAGCTTTGGCTGTTCCAATTCAGCAGCAGGCACAGAAATATTTAGAGTTGTTTGAAGGATGTTTGGGCAGTGGCTGGTGAAGACATGGCAACGCTGGAGACCTGAGCTGCTCTGGGCTCCCCTTAAACCCTCTCGTGCCTCCCTAACCCCATCTGCACTCAGCAGCAGCCCCATGAAGGCCCTCTTGAACCTCCCTCCATGCACTGGTCCAGCTCTCAGCACTGGTGTTTTCCTGGGGTGGCTTCTGTGTGGCGTGAGCTCCCGAGGCCACCGAGCACCAGGACCTGTTCAGAGGGGACACTGAGGGTGGGCAGAGGGGCCAGACCCTGCTGTCACCACCTCAGTGCCTGCCCTGTTCCCCTGTGGCTGCAGCAGCCTGGCCTCCAGGAATGCTGCATGTGTCCCGTGCTTCTCTGGATGGGGGCTGGAGCAGTTTGAGCACAGGTGGAAAGCTGTTACAGGTGGCACCAGGGCCAGACCTCAGCCTGGTCACTGACGTGTGGCTGGGCTACTCAAGCAGGTTATCTCCACCTCCTGACAGAGGTGTCCAGCCCTTCTGTACAGATGATGCAAGAGATCTCCAGAGGGGCTGAGTGTTGGTTTATGCCTGGCAGGAGCTGCCCAGAGCTCACCAGTGGAAAGCTCCTGGGATGGGGTGAGCGAGGGCTCCTCCTGCCAGCCTGTGTGCCTGGTGGGGGCTGTGTGTGTTGGTGTCCACTGGCTCATTTACAGTCTCCAGGAGAGGAGGATTTACCAACCTCCTGTGCCGGGTGAGCAGCTCAGGGGCAGAAACTGATAGACATGGCTGCAGTTTCTGCTCCTCTGCATGGAGTCAAGCACCACGTAGCTCCTCAGGGAGCTGCTGTGCGTGCTGTGACCATCCTGCTGCCCCAGGGAGTCATTAGAAGTGCCAGCACAGGGTGTCCAGGGGGATGGCAGGTTTCTCATAAACTTCAAGGATTGTTTGTGCTGTTGTGTTCCAGCATGAGCAGGTGAGAAGCCTTGGGGCAGGAACTTCTCAGTCCTGCAGACAAGAACAGGTTCATCCTTTTTTCAAAAAGACAAAACACACAATTCCTTTGCAGCCAGCTGAGGGAGAGAAACTCCTGAGGTTCAGACTCTCCCAGTGCTTTTTCAGATGTCCAGGCTGAAGGATCTGGGTTGTCTTTTTCTCCCTGGTGATCAGAGAGCTGTGAGCACCTGCTCAGCTGAGATCTGCACTCCTGAGTGGAGGCAAGAGGATGGAGCAGCTCTGCCTGTGGATATGCTCAAACAGGCTCTATGGCAATCCCCACGAGGAACTGTGCTGAGATGTAGTTTTCGTGTCTTGCCAAGCTGTTCTTCTCTTGCTAAGACAGAGAGCAGGAGCCCGAGGGTGTTGTTATCAATCTGGAGTTTGAATTCAGCATCTGTTCTGCATCGTCCTGCTTCTTTCCCGGGCATGAGGCCAAGGTTTGGTGTCCAGGAGGTGGGACCTGCCTGCAAATGCAGGGCTGTGCTCAGCCTCCCCATTCCCTCCTCCACAAACAAGGCTGCTGCAGCAGAGCAGGGAGGTGCAAATACAATTTTTACAGCCCAGAAAGCGGCTCTTGGGTTTGAATTAAATTTTCTCAGAATTACCATTTTTTTTCCCCACCTTGCATCTGTCTGAGCCCCGTACAAGTGTTCAGGCAGCTGGGTGCAGCACCACAGGTGTCACAGAGAGGTTCCCCAGGACTTCACTGGCAGTCTCAGAAGGGAAGTAGCACAAACAGTGAGGTGCCCTGAGCAGGACAAGCTCCTGACAGAAGGGACCCTGGAGGAGCTTGGTGCTCTGGGTAATATCAAGAGTGTTTCCATGACTCCTGGATTAGCTGTACCAAAAGCTGTGCCGCAATCCTTGTTTTTTTCCTGCTCTTCACAGGCTAGCAGCTTGTGATCTGGAAATCTATGACCATTTATTTTTATGTTAAGTCTAGATTAAAAATGGAATTCTACCTTTTTCACGAAAGCATATGATTTAAAACCCCATGGACTTAAAAACCCATCTAAAGTAGTGGACTATAATCAGCAGACTCAACAGAACTTCCTTGTTTTCCCTAGGTTTAAATTTTTTTTGCAGTCTCAGGCTTCAAAATACCTCATCTGTAAATACTACCATAATTCACATGCAAAAGTTCATGTGGAGAGGGTTTATGGGCTAGGAATGATTTCTTTATGCCTCTTTGAGGTGATGATGTCCAGGTGGTGCAGGGTGGCCGGACAGCATCTTTGCTGTGATAGTATTATTAAAAGTTTCATTGTGAATGCCATCAGAAAGATTCTATCATCCCCACCCCAATTCTTAACTTTCAGCTCCAAGTGTTGATCTTGCCTAAGCAGCATTTTCTTATTAGATGATGAGATTATTTCTATTAGATTTTATTTTCTTTCTAATACATGATGTCATACTTTAAATAATATTTCTATTTTTGTATCAAATGTGTCCATTCCAAGCCATCTCCCAGTGGAATGTCAGCGTGGTGTAACCTTTGGAAACAGCTGCCCAGGATACATATGTGTACCTCATTCTCCAGTCACAGGCTCCCTCCTTTGCTTCAGAAAGGCTGAATAATACCTACATCATTTCTTATAAATAGTTATTTGATATTTTCTTAAAGAAGTTCAACCTTTACTGTGGCTTCGATACCACCTCCATGCTGAACCTTCCCTTCTGCAAGTTAAATTCATTTTTCTCTCTCCTGTGAGGGATGGGAAAATAAACCACCCTTTTTCTTTTCAGCAGATTGGTGGCATATCCAAGACACTCCCCTTTCATTCATTATTCCTGCCCTGTATTAAACTACTTTTTACTCTTTCTGTTCAGGTCATTTTTCTCTAGATCTCTGGTTTTTACTCTATTTTGGCCTAGGTTTTCCATGGATTCCCAGAGAAGATTAGCAAATGCTCTGAGATTTATGAGCCAGTTCTTCAAAAGTCTATCAGTCTCAGGGTTTTCCAACTTCTTCTTTCCCTATTGCAAGCTGAAATCTTTGTTGCTGGTATTAACTGTGACAGCCACTTGATGATGAAGGACTTTATTAATAAATGGCATTTTGTTGAGTATCCTGAACACAGTCATTCATGGGTAGCTCTCCTCTGCTGAGCTTCAGCTGGTTCTTTTACTTGGTCTTCTTCTTAATATACATTTATGAAGTATTTCCTGTTACTGCTAATGCTTTTCTGCTGATTTGATCTACTTTTGCACCTACACTTCTGTACTTGTCATAGGAATAACTAGCAGCTTTTTAAAATTTAAAAGCAGTCTAAAAGGTTCATTCTCTTACATGCCTAGTACCAAGCACAAAGGCTTCCCAGTCCCAATGACTTCTGACATTTTCATATTACAATTATTCAAATTCACTGAGGCAGTAACAGGTAATTATATGCTGTAATGGACATAGGAGGAAGACAGGTATTGAAATGCCCAATTCCATAAACAAGATTAACTTGCTAGGTGTAGAGCAATCAAACCAATATATTTTCTTTATCTGCTTTGAGAGTGTGGTTTGATGAATGTGGAGTATGCAGCAGGTCACAGTGTCTGGACCACGTTGGAAATGCATCCTCTTGGCAGGACAGTCCCAGGGATTGAGGTGCCAGGCAGTTTTAAAATGGCCAGTTTATTCATCATCTTCTTTAAACCAGTGTTAGTGGGATAGGAGACTGGCTGGGAAAAGAGAGGGGGTGGAGGGGACCCAGTGACATTCACTGTGTTCTTCTGAGGATGCTCAGTTACTGCACAGGGCAAATTAAAATTCATCAACAACTGTTTCCAGGGATTTCCCCCCTGCTGGCTTTTTTGTGAGCTGTTTTCTCCTACTTGCACTTTTTCCAAGCTGAATATTGAATTGATATTTCCTGGGTGTTTCTGCCTGCTCCATTTTTTTTTCTGCATGCATCTGACCCATCAGCAGTTGGTCATCTCCCACCAGCAGGTCTCCTGCTCAGCTGCCACTGCTGTCTCCCAGCCCTTTCCTTGAGGTCTGCCTTTGCCATCCCTCACTCTGCAGTCCTCCCCACCACTGGCTGTGTGCTGCCTTAAATGTTATTCTTGCATATGGACTGGGCCTGAAGGAATTTCACTGCACAATTTTGGTGACCTGGATATTTTTCTTCTCTGATGAAATGTTTCTATGGTGGAGTTTCATTTAAAAGAGCTAAACCAGGCAAATGAGATCTGAGCTCCCTTCAGTGTGTAGAGGGCCAGGAGCAGCAGCTGTGAGGACAAGAAACAGGTTTTTTACCTCAGAGGTAGGCCACTAATTAGAAGGTAAATGTGAACAAACCCTTTAATTTCAGCCGGAGATAAGAGGCATTCACTTCACCAAGGACTGCCTGGTCTGGTGAAATGGCTGCTCACATTACAGTCCTGGGAAGGTTGCATGTGGGAGAAACACCCAGGTGTCCTCTGCTCGTGTCCTCCAAATCAGAAAGGCCAGAAGAAGGAGCAGAGCCACTGTGCAGGAATGCTGGAGAGGGCACAGCAGCTGCAGAGAGCTACTGGTGCTGATGGATCGATGAGAACCAGCTCAGTTCTTTCCAGGAGCACGGGGAAGAGGGGACCAGTCAGCTCCTGCAGACCCTCTGCTGCTCTGCCCACCAAGGGCTTCTTCAGGGTGCTGCATTACCTGGATGCCACACACCAGCTGGCCTTGATCTCAGCCCAGCAGACAGCTCTGATGTGGCTGTCCAGACCTTGCTGTGGGAGAGGACTGAGGCAGCCAGGCAGATCCATGTGGTCGTGCCTGAGCAACCTCCAGAGTCGCTGAGCCCGGTGGACAAGGAGGATTTTCCTGAGTGGCATCTCAGTCCTCTGTCAGGGTACAAAGGCAGCCCCACATTGGCATACTTAGAGAAGGGGCCCCTGGAAAAATGCTGCAGATGCAGTAATTGGTGTCAGTGGGGCTGTCCCTGCCTGCTGAGCCTGGCAGGAGTCTGTGTCCCAGCTGCGAGGGGCACCAAGCATTCTGCACTGCCCCTGAAGTCCCTTGTCCTCCCTGTGCCACCCTGTCCTGCCAGCAGGCGTGGACACATGGCCCTGCTCTCAGAGCAGCAGTGGCTGCCTGTTTGTCTGCCTGGCTGCTTGTCTGTCCGTCTGTCTGGCCACAGCAGCAGGCAGGGTGAGCTGTGGCTCTGTGCAGGGGCTCTGCAGCCTCCTTCAGGCGTGCCAAGTGGTCAGAACAGCCTTCCTCCCATGCCTTACTTTGTTGTTTGTTTGTTTGCTCGTTTATTAAGATTTGTAGCAGCAGCAAAAATAAAAAAGAGAGGTGGTGTGTCTGTGTGAGTGCATTGTGCTGCGGGGTTACAGGCACAACAGTCACATTCCCCACGCCTGAGAGAGATTACAAGGGAGGGCGCAGGAATGTGTATCTGGCAGCACTTTGTATCTTGGCCATTTCACTGCTTTCTCTGCATCTGAAGTTCCCAAAGTTTTGGTCATGGAGGGCCATTTAATCCAGGGAACAGATTTCCTCTGCAGGGAAACACCATTCAAGAAAAATTGAGGCTGTTTGTAAGTAAAAGGTTGCTGCTTGAAAAAGCAGTAAGGCACATTATGTGGGGATCTGCCCAACCACAGCAACAGGAGGAAGCAAATTTAGTTTCAAAGTAGAGGAAAGTGTAGCTATAATGTGCCAAAAGATTGCTTAAGGCCTGGGGCCAGGAACAGAATCTGAGCCTACTATTGCAATTTTGTTTTAATTTCATGGGTTTTTAGATAATACTTATAATAAAATTATCAGAAATGCAGATCATTAAACATAACGTTCTCAGGCACCTTGTCCAACATTCTTCCTAAAAGAGAGAAGATTACTTAAAGTCTTTTTAAAAGTAGTTAAAGAAATTAATGCCCTATCCCTGGAAGTGTCCAAGGCCAGGTTGGACAGGGATTGGAGCAATCTGGTCTGGTGGAAGGTGTCCCTGCCCATGGCAGTGAGTTGGAGTGGGATGGGCTTTGATGTCCCTTCCAACCCGAAGCATTCTGTGATTCTATGATAAATACAGACAACTAACTGGGATTATTCTTTGGACACTCTCAGAATGTCCTTTTATTAGCTTCTCATGAGAAGACTACACTAGCTCAGGAGATCTGATGAGATCTCCAGAAACTTATCTACGATGCTTTTACTTGCTTTTCTGATTTATAGATCCGTTACGTGCTCCAAAATGTTTCTGTAAATGCATGGTTTTGGCAGATGACTGCAGCAAAGTTTGAAGTTGCTGGGACTTAGCTCTGCTGTGCATACTTGCATGTGCTTGTGGGAGGGAGTCTGTATTTTAAGGGAAAATCCCTTCCTTCCTGAAAGGATGCTAATTATTAGTTGTTATCAAGTGATTTTATTGTGTCTGGGAAACTGCAGAACCCAGCAATAGAATGGGACTTGTTAAAACCCTAATGATGTATGAGAAATGAAGCACGTGAAGGCATGCCCTGGCACAGATGGGAGAGAGGATGCTGGAATTGCATTGTTTGGAATTGCATCCAACTGCTGGAATTGCAGAGGATGCTGCAGGAAGATAGCAGCACAGGTAGAGAGAGCACTCAGCCAGGCTGAGCTTCCTGCAGTGCACAGGCTGGAGGCCCCACATTGAAACATTTGGCATTATTCCCAGATGTTCCATTCCTCCAAACCCAGCTGCACTCACAGGCACAAGAATTCCAGAAGGCAGCCATGCTGCCCAGCTCTTTGTTTGCCCTCGAGCCTGCTGAGGGTGACTTTTCTACCCCCCTTTTTCATGCCACAGCCCAGGGAGAGGGGTCAGACAGCAAATTCAAGTCTGTGGGAAGTTTCTTTTTTTTAACTGCTTCCAGTCACCCTTCCAGGGCAGAGCACCTGGAGCAAGCAGCATGCCCCCAGCTCCCTGGCTGCCTCTCTGGCCTCTGACCATCTAGCTGGTGTGCCACACTCTGTGGTCACTCAGGGAGGGATCTGTCCCCACAGCAGGTCATTTCAAACTGGAGACAAGCAGTAATGCTGCAGCTGGCTTGATCCAGACTTGTGACTCTCTGTGCTTCTGGGGTGACTCTGACAGTGCAAGGTTTGCTCAACAATGGCCCTGTTGTCCCCGGATGCCCAGAACAACACAGCCCTTCAGAGTACTTGGCCCTGGTGCTCGGCCTCCTACCAGATGCTGGTGTCAGAGACAGAGTGGCACATCCCTCCTGAGAAGGGTGAGGCTTGTAAAAAAACTTCTCTGCTCCAGGTTTCCCACAGCACAGTCTCAAGCATCCAACTTTTTGAAGAAAATAATAATTGAGTGGCACAGTGCTAGAAACAGCCCTGGGGAGAGACCTCGAACAAAGGAATCCCTGGACTTTTACAGCCTTGCAATCCACATACCATTGCAGTGGTTACTTTGGGTCCAGGGTCTCTTGCTGTTCTCTGGCTCCTGCAGAGTCCCCGGGTGCCCAAACACCCTCCTCTCACCCCTGCAGGGCCCTGAGCCCTTGGTCAGGGGAAGGGTCAGTGTCCATTCGCAGCCGCTTGCCAGGGGCTCCGGCCATTCCCCCGCTCCTGGCACAACCTGCAGGTCCCAGCTCAGCTCCCCCTGGAGCACTGGGAGGAGGGCTCCTGCCTGCTCCTGGGCTGCCCTGGCACAGGACACATCCAGCCCAGGGTTCTCGGAGGGCTGGCATTTGCCTCATCCCCAGTCTTTCACCTTCTTGTGCCCATTCCTACCCTGCCAAGCCACAATGTGATAACTCCTGCTTGGAAAAGCCTTAGTATCCAGCAGAGCCAGCTCCTGACAGCCTGTGGCAGAGCTCTGGGTCTCCATTCCCATTGAGGGGATGGGACTGGGGCTCAAGTAGTTCATGTCAAACTCTGTCACATCGGAGTGGGCTGAGTTTGCACAGCAGCATGCAGAGCTTTTTCATAGAAACATGAAATTGTGCTCATGGCAGCTCTGGATCTCTTGAGAAATCAGCTTTGTCCCAGCTGGCCACATCCTGTTGTTTTGAGACCCTGTGGTAGGGAGACAGCATGGCTTCATTTTCTGGTGACAGAAAAGTAGCAGAGCAGGGCACTCAGTGTGCTGGCTGTGTCCTGGCAGATGAACCATGACCTCCAGAGCCTATACCCACTCTGCTAGTTAGCAAATGAGATTCCAAATGTTAACTCTCTGAACAGCAAGAAATATTGGTGCTGAAAGGAAAACAGAGGAACGGGAGAGTGCTAACTTCTGTATTTCTTTTGGGGAAGAAGGAGAAAAGACTACAGCTAATTCAGAAAAACTCCTTGACTCCTACAGGGAAACTGGCTGCTGGGAGGGTTTGCTCCATGTTTCAGGGAGGCAGTTGGTCACAGATATGTTTGGGAATGGGTAAGAGGTATCAGCCCAGTCCTTCCTGGCATTCTTTCACTGGACTTTTAACTTCTGGATGGTTCCCACAGGGGTGTCCAAGTCCACGTGTTGATGCCAAGATCTGCTCCTTTTCTCTTCAGTACCTGTTTCTTAGACAGGACAGACTGCAGTCATCAGTCAGGGCATGGACAGACAAGTGTCATCACCAGCTGTCTATTTAACTGGTTCCTTGAATCCTCTTACCCTTCCCTGGTTTCATCCCTTCCCCCATCTTTGTTTCTTCCTCTAACCATCCACCTCTAATCATCCCTTGTCTTGTGTAATACCTCTTTCCCTGCATCCCTCTATCACTCCATGGTCTAGAGAACCTTTCCCATGACTCACTGTGATGGTTTGCACCCCAGACCAAGGGCCTGAAGGCTCTCTCTACAAGGGTGACTGCACAGCACACTGTGTTTGTGAGATTAGGTTATCTCAGCTCCCATCGTTGTCCCTCTGTGTTCTGTTCCTGTTCCTCTCTGCTCTGTTGCGTGTGGAGTTGGGTCCTTCATGGAATCAGATTCCCTCAGGATGGAAAAACCTTCTGAGATCATCAAGTCCAGCCATCAACCCAGTGCTGCCAAGTCCAGCACTGAGCCATGTCCCTGCACACCACAGCTGCACATTGCCTGAGCGCTCCAGGGACGGTGATTCTGCGACTTGCCTTGACAACCTCTCCTAATGCCTGACCACCCTTTCAGGGCAGGAATTTTTCCTAATACTGCAGCACTCTGTCTACACGACCCCTCATTGGCCTTCCACGGCCGTGCTGTAGAAGCTGCATCCAGCAGCACCAACTCCTTGTGGCTGCCCGATGTGACCACCCACATTTTTCCTGTCCAGTGTCAGTCTGGCCATCACCTGTCCATGCATGGCTCGGCTGGATGCAGGAGAGGGGCTGCTCAAAGGGAATTTGTCCATTAAGTGGCTTTTCTGTTAGCATAAAAGGGAAAAACAACCCTGTGTTTCCCTGGGGGTGATTCCTGAGCTCCCTGTGGGTGCATTCTGGCCACTGTGTTCTCGATGGGCTTTCTCAGAACAGACACTACTCCCATCTGGCTGTCCGTGGTCCTTGGCACCTGGTGAGAGGGTGGTACTTCATTTCCCCCTTCTTGGTAGTTCTTTCAGTGCCAGATCTCTGCACCCTTGTCACGAAGTGCTGAATGCTGTCACCCTCTGAGAGCACCCAGAGAAAGGAGCCCAGGAAAGGGAGCAGAGCTCAGGCAGAGCAAGAGGTGAGGAGGCTGACAGCTTTACAGAGTGCTTTCACCCTCCTGCTCACTTGCTGCTCCCCAAATCCCTGCTATCAGAGACTTTTTATTGTCTTTTTGCTAACCACCCTCTTCAAATCAGGGCCCCACTCCCAATGCTCTTTCTCCACACTGAATCTCAATCCTGCCATCTTTCTTATGCTTCCTACTTCTTACACCTGCCTAGCTTCCCTCCTCAGCCAAAACCCACTGATTGCTCTAGCCAAGCACTCCCTGAGCTGTTGCTTTGCCAGGGAGTGAGCATCGTCTGTGGTAGGATCTGGACCAGACCTGGTGCCAGGAGTCCCACGTCACCCACCTCGGGCCAGGCTCAGCTGCAGCTCAGTGCTGTGGCTTCTCCCAGTCTGGCACATGGCTCTGTGCACCAGGCACATGTTGGGAAGGAAGGGAGAGGGCTGAGCTGCATTGGAGTTACTCAGATTTTTCACTTCTGGTTTGACAGCCCCTGTTTTGAAGGGGTCAGGATGGGATTCACAGGTCAGAGCATTTCTCTTCCCACACATTTTGGTCTCTCACACAGCACCAAGGCAGAAAACATCACCCAGTCTGTCTTCCTGGGTCATGTATCCTTCAGAAACAGCTTGTTTTTGCCTCATTTATGGTACTGATGGAGAAAAATATCCTAGTCCCAGAAGGCTCATTCTCTGCTCACACAGTGCTTTTCATGTACATTAAAGCAAAGTCCTGGGCACATGCCCATGCCCAGCCAGGGATCTGGGTGGGTGAGAAGGGAGGCTTTTGGCAGCTGTGGGTCTGGCTGGAGACCAGGCAGGGCTGGGTGGGAAGCATGCACACTGTGTTCCAGAGCCAGACAAGACAGAGAGGAGTGCAGAGATACGGGAGAGCTGGCCACCCGTTCCTCCTGGTCACAGCCACCATCAGCTGCTGGGAAGGTGGCAGAGATGGCATCCAAGGAAACTGCAGCTGCATGGAGATGCAGGAGTTATTTAGGAAGAAGAAGTGAAGCAGAGTGGCATGGCACAGAGGATACTTATTAGCACAAGATTTTTAAAACTGGGAGAAATGAGAGCTGCCCAGCTAAACTGGAATGTGGGAACGTGCTGGGCATAGTTCAGCCCACAGCTCCAACCTCAGCACTCTGAGGTGCTCTGACTCAGGACAGGAAGGGCACTGTCCTCTGTGGGGATGAGGGCTGGTGACACAGGAGGCTGGTGCCTAGAGCAGAGGAATGGCACAGCAGGGCTGCAGGGCAGTGGCACGGGCAGGGCCACCCAGGGAGGGTGACTTGTCCCCAGCAGAATGTGCCATCCTATTCAGCCCGAGGGGAGCTGTGCTGGTTGCTGTGACAACCAGGACAGATCATATGACCCGTTCCACTTTCTATATATAAATCTGTTTCACACGGTGTATGTGACTCCATGGAAACCAAATGTTGAACAAGAAAGATTGCATAAAAATGAACAAAATACAGAATGACTCAAAGTACGAGGCAGAGAGAGGCTGATGGGTAGGGCTGAGGGGTTTGTGGGTGCCCCAGACCTTCTCCTGAGCCAGGGCATGGGCTGGTACAGGCATCAGCTGAAGCCAAACACAGACCCCACTTCTTTAACTGCACCATACAGCATCTTCCTGTACCTAAAGGGGCTCCAGAACAGCTAGAGGAGGACTTTGGACAAGGGCCTGGAGTGACAGAGAGCAGGTTTTGATGAGCTTTTAGGAAGAAATTCTTCCCTGTGAGGGTGGGGAGGCCCTGGCACAGGGTGCCCAGAGCAGCTGTGGCTGCCCCTGGATCCCTGGCAGTGTCCAAGGCCAGGCTGGACAGGGCTTGGAGCAGCCTGGGACAGTGGAAGGTCCCTGCCCATGGCAGAGGGGTGGAATGAGATGAGCTTTGAGGTCCTTTCCAGCCCAAACCATTCTGTGATTCTGTGGTTCTGCCTTTTCTGCACCATACCCTGGGACTCACACACAGCTTTTCCAAGCTCAGTGGTCACACAAACTGCAGTTAGACAGAAAGATAAGCTCAGTACTGTCAGTGCAGAACAAGCAGATTCGTGCTGTGCCTTTGCATTGCTCCTTGCAGGGAGTTTCCCCTCCATAGTCTGCCCATTGTTCTGTCACCAGTGATCCTCCAGCTGCTTGTCTGGGCACTGTGGCCTTTCCTTGTGCTGCTGGGTCTGCAAGTGTGACTGGACAGGTGGCAGCAGCAGGTGAGTGTGCTGTGCTGCCCTCCAGCCCTTTCCCACAGCCAGAGGCTCCTCTTCATTTGCTCCAAGGCTGCATGCTCTGCTGAGATAGGATCATAAAATCACAGAAGAATTTAAGTTGGAAGGGACTTTTGAAGGTCTCTGGTCCAGCCCCTTGTTCAGAGTTAGATCAGGTTGCTGAAGGCCTGAACTTGTGGGTCTGGGATTGTTTTGCTTTCTTTTCCCTGGGGTTGTGTGTTGGGAATTGCCCCTGGTCTCAGCTCTGCTGGAGCACTGTGCAAGCCCACACATCTTCAGGGAGCTCAAGCTTGTCAACACACAGATGTTTCCTCCCCAGGATCCCTCTTTGAAGGAGAATGGGGATTTCCTGCAGTTTGAAAATGGGAAGTCATTTTCCTCTATTGAGCAAAGCAGAACTTGCCTCAGGGTCAAGTCATCATGGATTGAACTGATGTGTGTTACTCCCTATTGCCTCACTTTGCTGCATAAAACCCTCTTTGGCTTTTTTTCCACTACTGGGACAGAATCACAATGCCAAGGGCTTCTCCAAAGAAACAGAATGAGTTGGGCTGCTGCAAACTTGATCAAGAGGACCAAGAAAGAAAAGAGAAAGAAAACAATCAGAAAGTCAGAAGAGGTGGAGTGGGAGAGGCACTCACCACCTCCCTGCTGGCTGTGCTGCCCTGTTCTGAGCTGGCCCAGCCAGGCAGAAGGTGTCAGGGCTCTGACAGGCAGCCCCTGGCTGCTGCTCTCCTTCACGTGAAGCATCCAGGATGTCTGACCCTACTGGGTCAGACAGAAGAGATCCTTCTCTTCAGACATGCTTCTAGACCATCAGTGTATAGCAGCACACAGATGAAACAGTATTTTGGGTCAGGGTTGTGGTGCTGTGGGGTGGCTCTCTGGCCCACACAGGTTGTCCTCTACTTGACATCCCTGGCCCAGCGCCCGTGGATGCAGGGGAAGAAGCACAGAGAGTGGTCAGGTTTGTGTGCTCTGACCTAAACAGCAAATCCCTCTGCCTCTTGTCAGTGCTGGTGTCCTGGATTAGGTGAGTTGACCCCATAGATCCGTTCTTATTCCACATGCTTGCCTTTGCCCCATCTCTGTCACGTGGTTTGGTGCTGAAGAGCTCCAGTGCCCTTCCTGCATTTGCTGCTCATTTCTGTTTCCTCTCTGCTGTGCATTTATCAGGAGAATTCCATCCCTGTGTTTCTGCAGGCAGCAGACAAAAACCATTGCTTGTCACGTAGAACAAGACCTGTTGGGTGGCTGGCTCTTGTGTGTTCCCCTGCTACATGGAATTCTGATCCTAGGAAATCCCGTGGGAGAGAAGTGCTTGTGCTGTTGGATTTGAATGTTTTGTGAGACACTTTGATCCCTTTTTCAGGCATCAGATACAGATGGAGGAGGATTTCACTGGGGTCACTTGTTTGCTGCTCACATTGTTCAGGTTTCCTGTTTCCTTGACCATGTGTTGCAGACATCCTTTCTGGGTCCAGATTTGCCTGTCCACCACCATGGTGACAGCAGCTGGTGACACTTCCAGCAGTGACAGGGGAGTGGCCTGAACATTTCTGAGCTCAAAGGCACTGTGGGAGTTGGAAGGTTTAGAAAGCAGAAGGGACTGCAAGCCCACCCAGCCTGAGCTGGGGCAGGGGTGGCAGGGTCCTGCCTTTTCCTCTTTATTGGCATAGAGCAGAACTTCTGGGAAGAGGCACTTAATCTTGATGGAGGAAGCACAAGAAGTGTACAGCTCCCCGGTAAGCCTTGATACTTGTCCTCACGATTGGCAGATTCTTTTCAAGCTGAGCTTTTCTTCAGCTTCCAGTCCCTGCCTGCTGCTCTCTCTTTGCTGGTTTGCAATGCTCTCTGCTGATAGGGAGCCTCTTCTCCATGCAGACACCCTCTGTTGTGATTTACTGTTCTCAGAAATTATCCTGGCCATAATTCTCCTAAAATAGGAACAAGGAAGCAAAGTAACAGCCCCGTCTTGCTGATCTGTCTAAGGAAGAGGTGCATCTACACATGGGTACCTCTAAGCACTTTCCTTGTTCCTTGTGGCTGGGAACAGGGGTGCCCTGGTGGGAGCTGGCTCTGGGAGAGCTCTGAAGCCTGTCTGTGGCTGCTGTGCCAGATGTGGAGCTGTGCCAGATGTGGAGCTGGCCTCTTGGAACACCATCTGCCAGTTGCCTCTGCTCCCTGTGCAGTCCCATGGCCCTGTCCTTGCTGTGTCCCAGCAGCAGGATTGCCTGTCATCACATGCCACGGAACCAAAACCTCTCCCACATCGGTGTGCAGACATGGGCCTGGTTTAACTGTGCTGAGGGAAGGAGAAAGGACTGCAGATGGCCTGGCTGGGACAGGGTTGTGTCTGCCAAGGAAAATAGAGCAAGAAAATCTCTCCTTTTCCTCAGAGCTCCTGTTTTGGCAGAAAAGGGACAATGTGCTACCCACGATGGCCTCTCTGGCACTCTCATTTCTGAAAGGATGCCTTGCTGAGTGTGCCTAAACGATGAGGTCCTTAATCTGTGGTGCATTATAGTGCCCAGCCCCATGTGCATCCACCCCAGATCTCATCATCCCACACTATCTGTGCCAGAGCATCCTGGGCTCCTACAGGATGAGAATAGGGCTTGTAGTGATATGGCAAGGGGGAATGGCTTCTTTCTGAGAGTAGGCTGAGATTAAGACATTAAGAAGAAATTCTTTACTGTGGGGGTGGTGAGGCCCTGGCACAGGGTGCCCAGAGAAGCTGTGGCTGCCCCTGGATCCCTGGAAGTGTCCCAGGCCAGGTTGGACAGGGCTTGGAGCAACGTGGGATAGTGGAAGGTGTCCCTGCCCATGGCAGGGGGATGAATGAGATGATATTTAATGTCCCTTCCAACCCCAACCAGTTGGTGATTCTGTGAGGGCAGGGTGGTGAGGAAACCTTTATGAAGTCAAGTTTTTTTTCTTCTTCTGTTCCTCCTCTATGGCATTTGCAGTTCCTCTTTCCCCCTAAAGCTGCTGTAGGAGTCGGAGTCCAAGTGTTGTTGGGAGGGGATTGCACTGGGACCAGTTAGGGGCTCCAACGCAGAAGTGGTCCCAGCATTCAGTGGATCTTCCTCTGCAGTCTCCATGGGGGGATAAGTCCTGCCTAATAGTGAGCTGAGTCACATTCCTGTCTAAAACAAAGGGAAGAGATCCACACATAGGCTGTGCTGTCTTGGTTTCACCTGAGATACAGTTAGTTCCCTTCCTAGTGGCTGGTACAGTGCCGAGTTTAGATTCAGTATGGGAACAGTGGTGATAACACCCTGATGTTTTAGTTGGTGCTCAGCAGTGCTCACTCTAAATGCAGGACTCATCAGTGTCCTGTGCTGCAGCTGCAGAAGGAGCCAGGAGGGAGCAAGGCCAGGACAGCTGACCCACACGGTCCAAAAGGATATTTCACACCACAGAACATCATGCCCAGTGTATAAACTGGGGGAATTGGCTAGGAGGGGTCGAATGCTGCTCAGGGAAGGGCTGGGTATGGGTGTTCAGTTGTCTTTCTTGGGTTTTATTCCTCTCTCTTTTTGTTTCCTCCTGTTTCTTTGTTAGTATCATCCTTATCATTATTATTATTATCTTTTACTTTATTTCAATGATTAAACTGTTCTTCTCTCATGAATGTTACTTTTTTTCTGATTCTCCTCCCTATCCTAGGGGTGGGAGGCAGGGAGTGGGTGGCTGTGTGGTGCTGATTTGCTGGCTGGAGTTAAACCACAGTACATGCACAGAAAAGCAAACTGTTTCCCCATTGTTTACAAGAGCTTCAGCATTTGGCAGTGCTGAGATTTCCTCTTGACTGTCCTTGATAGAGACTGCTGTGCTCACAGCACTTCTTGATTGGCAAAATCAGAAGCAAAGGTAGAAATATTAGTAACTAAAACATAGAATTAGCAACTGCAAAACATAATGCTTGTATGCTTTTTGAAGTGATGCACGTTTTGGCAGGGACTAGAGCTGAAACACTGGGTTAACTTTGCTTTTTATACTGTTTCTAACATTTGCTGGTGTTTACTGTATACCATCCACATCTGTCTCTTGGCATAGCCTTTGTTTAAGAATGCAGCCATGGCAGTCACCTGTGAAAGACCTCTGCTTTTCCTGCAGTCCAGCAGAGACACATGGAGCAACACTGAAAATGTGACTGAAAGGATGCTGGGGCAATTCAGAGCTCCCCTTAGCAAACTGGTAACGTCTGTCCTTGCAGGGCACTGGTGCTGACTGTGCAAAGTGGAGGAATACCACGGGCCCCATAAGTGATCTGAGCTTAATGGTGACCTGCTTGGCACATGGAATCACTGTAGGATCATAGTAAGGAGTAGGGGTGGTGGGAATGGAGGGACTCCAGTTCCAGAAGGGAAAGGTGTTAGTACAGAAACGGCGAGCGTGCAGCAAGAATGTGTGAAACCTGGATCTTCTGAGACAGAGCCCAGGGCTGGATTACCCCAGATTCCACTTTATGGGGTTTTCATGCACAGCAGAGATAGTCTGGTGTATCTTTGTTATTTTCAAGGCCAGATATCCGTGAAGGGAATATGAGGGAACCAACCTGCTGCTGTATTCTTCTGGAGCTGGTACACTCCCACACTGCAGTTTACTTTTCTTCAGCGTGCTTTTGCAAACAATAACAGAGGACCATTAATCTCATGGTGGAGGAGCTGTCCCAGGATTTGTTCCAGTACTCTGTGCAATCCAATGGAGCTTACTGGGAGAGAGTCTGGTTTTGTGGTTCAGGTGATGGTGCCCCTGTAAAATAACTTGTGACAGCACCTCCATGATCTGTGCTTCGACCCACTGGTATATCCATGGGAAGGTAAAGGAGGGCCAGATGCCTGCCTCTCTTTCTCAGACACTTGATCATTTCATGCTTTGCATTTTACTGCTCAGCCAGAGTCATTTTCTTGGACAGCTCCACGTGCTCTTGGGACATTAAATACAGAGAGGTTCACTTCTGTCCCACAGGGTGATTTCTTCAGGGCAACGTTGCTTCGTGTTCTGGATGAAGCTAGCACAGATGAAGGGAGAAATGCACTGAAATTCTTTGGGTATATTGGAATCTGTAGAATGCCAAACCACGTCATTTCTTTCCAGATGTGTGTCTGCTTAGACTTTGCATTATCTAGATATTGACTTAATAGGTTGGGTTTGTTTTTTTTCTTTTCTCAGCAGAAACCCCGAAAGGCAACTCCTCAGCCAGGAGAAGACACCTTGAATGGCCACCTTCCCCCTGGCTGGCAGAGCTACATGTCTCCCCAGGGTCGCAGGTACTATGTGAACACCTTCACAAATGGTAAGTGGGGTGGCTTCCCAGTAAATGTTTCACCATGCCAGCACAGATCTGTTTCAGGAAATCATCTTGCTAGTTGATTTTGATAACAAAAGTAGCTGCAGAGCAAAAGTAATTAATATGATCCTGACATCATATGAAAGAAAATACAAGAAGATTATGATCCTCTGTCATCCTAGTTTTGACCATCAGAAGACATCTGAAATGTTGACAAAAGACAGAGAATGTAAAGTAGAAATGCCTCTGTCATAAATGTTTTAGAATCTGAAACACTGTTAAAGGTACAATTTTTACCACATTCCCCATTTCCTTTACCTGGAGATATTTATGTCTATATATACACATACATGTAAAGTAGTTTGATAGAACATCAGATGTCACTGAAGCACCGTTGGGGAAAACAGAAGCAGTGAACTGGTCAGACTCAGCTTTCCCACGGAGGCAAGGGAAAAAAAAAAACACATGTAATGGGACAACACAAAGCTTTCAGTGTGTATTTGTGTGTTCTAGTCACTGTCATGTTGAGAAGCAGACTTAGCTCACGATCTTATCACCTGCTCAAGACCTGTCAGACTTGTACCACCTCCCGACTCTGTGTCGACCTGCTCTTCTCATCCTGAGCTCACAGCAGCATTGCAAAACCGGGTCTTGTGACCAGCAAATCCACATTTCTTTAGCAAAAAGCATGCCAGAGTGACATGAAGGAGAGGGCAGCAGGAGCTAACCTTGTTCACAGGGAAGTTGCAGCCATCAAGGAGTGACCTCTGGCATTCCTTTATCTCGCTCACAAAGGAGAGCCATGGGCACCTCATGGTCTGTTCAGGGGCTGAGGTGTTTTATTTCAGAAGCTTTTGGCCCAGAATTGGCCATGTCATTATTTACTGGAGTTTGATGCACTCACATCTTATAGGATGCTCCTTCCAGAAGGTGCATTTCCATTTAACCCGGCCTCCATTTTCAAGCACAGCTTGCTCTGGCTGATGGGCAGCATCCCCTGCACAGCTGGAGAGGTCAGCAGGAGTTAAATACCCCATCCCCACTGCAGCTCAAATGTAGGGGAGGAGGTGCTCATACTCAGTTCTGAGCCATCACTGTGATGGACCCACACTCACTGGGTTGAGGCCAGGTAAAACCAGTAAGAGGCAGAGCCTGTTTCTTTGTGATCAGAGCTCTTGTCACAAGGACCCTGCCTCAGAAAGGTGGGGGACTGGGACTAAGTTTCTCCACAATGTCAGGCAGTTCTGTTCTTCCCTCACAGAAGTTACAAGTAATACAACAAGGGCCAATTGCCATATCCTGCTTGGGAGCTCAGGCCAGAAATCAGGAGGTTTCTGATTCCTCTAGGAAGGGAGGATAACTTTGGCACAGGCTGACCAGGGAGGCGGGGGAATCTCCGTCCTTGGAAAATCTCAGAAACTGGCTGGACAGAGCTGTGGCTGATCTGTTGTTGGCAGTGATTCTCCTCAGAGTAGCTGGGCTGAAGACTTTCAGAGGTCATTTCCAACCAGTCTTTCTCAGGAGAATGGCCCAAACCAGCTATGGCTGTGCTCTCAACTATTAGAGTGTTGCATGATTCTCAGAATAACAGCATGTAAGAGAGGGTAGAAGTGGGGTTTCTGTGTTCTGAGCCTTGCTTTAGGGATCACTTATTCAAGTTCTGTTTAGATGAGAATCTCTTCACCAGACTAATCCTAAGCCCAGTTGGCTTTGAGGTTAGGCTTGGTCTTTTCCCTATGCTGGGCTCAAGAGCCCTGCATTTCTGAGCCTTCCATTGTTCCATGAGGGCTGTAGCATTTTGTGGGACAACAGGAATCTCCTGCTGCATGTGCAGGGGCACTCTGACTACCCTCCAGCTTAGCTGGTGTTCCTGGCAAACTCAGCTTATCTAACCTGCTCAGCTAGGATATGCTGCTGCCTCAAATTCTTCTAGCTGCATAGAGGCTGTGGCTGGGTGATAGTGCTGAAGAGTGGTTTTGCTCTGGTTGGGCTATGTTGCATGATCAGACTCAGATCTCAAATGCCCGTGCTTCCTCAAAGTGGATTATGTGCCACAAAAGTGTCACCTGTGGTGTCATCCAGGCTTCAGACAATGCAGAATGCAACTTCCAGGCCTTTTGGCTGAAGTGTGTGGTGAAGCCTTACCCAGTCCTGGCGTGAGCAGCTGTCTGGACACTGGTTTGATTTAATCAGACTAATTAGCTTTGACCTCTGATCCCACAAAACCTGTAGTTCAGGACTATCCATAGGCTCATGTTGGTCAAATTTCATGTTGCTACACTTTCTTCCTGACTGTGCTGCAGAGCTGGACCTGCTGAGCCATGCAGTCACCATAAAGTCCCATTTGGCATGTGAGACTTGCTCCTAACAGTGGGACTGCACTTTGACACCTAGAATGTATTCTCTGGGTTTCAGCCATAGGATAAGTCAAAGACAATATGCTATAAGCCTTAAACCTGCAGTCCCCATCGTTCCTGTGGTGCATTGGCCTGGGTAATGTTTGCTGCCAGTCTCTCAGACTGGACAGCTCGCTGCTGACTTGTCTGAACTGCTCATTTGTGCTGTCACTGCTGCAGCTGCTGCTGGGAGTACCAAGATAAACACAGGCAATGTTTGTCACGAGGACGTGGTGCTGGCACACATCTCTGTCACAGGGCTTCATGGGCCTCTGTCCTGCTTGGCCTCCTTAGCACCATTGTTTCAGCAGCAGGAGGCAGGTCTCTTCTCCATCAAGGTGTAGATGTACTTCTAGGCTGCTCTCAGTTCACCATTTACCAGATGATGAAGCATTTGAGAGAGGTGTCACTGTTTAATGCACGCACATTGGAACTCAGAGGTGAGTGGCAGACAGCTGGCTGGCCTTCAGTGGCCTTCACAGATCCCTCCAGCCTTCAGTGAACTATGTAATTAAAGGTCTCCTAATCACCCTTACCCACCAACAGCAGTTGATGCAAAACTCTTGGTGTGTAATGCCACAGCCACCTCTCAGATCTCCCAGGGACCAGGAATCTATTTATGGAGAGGGTTGGGAAGCAAGGAAGGAAGGAAGGAAGGACTCCTGTCCGTGGCATCCAGCAGGATCCTGAGCTCTCCTCAGCAGGAGCCCTTCCAGCAGCTCCTTGGAGCTCTGCCTTGCCCATGTGCTGGGTGCACCCTGGGGATCCTGTCCAGCTGCTTCCATCCAAGGGTGCTCCAGCCATGGATGCAGCTGCTGAGCCCCTGACGACAGCATCCTGCTGCAGGGCACCTCTGAGCCCACTTCTCCAGAGTCCAGAGGGATACAGTCTTGCTGGAATGCCCCACTCTGGCTTTTCCTTCAGGGCTGGTGTTAGGCAGCAAATGCAGCACTGCATTTGAGGTTGAACAGCTCCCTGTGAGGTCTCTTGGAGCCTGGGGCACACAGATCCGTGCTCCTTCCTTTTTGCACGTGTCTCTGAGGCATGGCTATCATGCAGCCTCCCTTTGGTTGCCCCTTCCATCACAGGTCTCTCATGCATGAGGTGCAGGAGAGTCACAGAGCAGCATGGTGAGCATCCTGTGGGAGCTCCAGGCCTTGGGTTCACTGTAAATGTTGTGTTTGGACACCCTCAGAGTGGCGTGTCCTTCACTGCAGCACTCCAGCTGTCCTGGGTGTCCACCAGTTGTCTTGCCAGTCAGTGGGGGACATATCCCAGGGCAGAGAGAGGGGATTCATCCAGCTCAGGGCTGTGGCTGAGCCCTGGGTCAGGTACAGAGCATCCTCCTGCCCCACTCTGGGGCCGTGCTGGCACCCACTGCCTTTCTGAGGGGGATGCTATCAAGAGCAGGCTTTCTTGGCAAGTCTGTGGCAGTTTTAGCACTTCCATCATTGAAAAGCTCTGGTGAGAGGAGGTACAGACCTTCGTGTGGGGTGGGACTGTGGCTAAACATGCACCCAGCATCCAGGCAGGGTCTGTAGATAGGGGACCTGTGTGAAGAAAGGCAGTTCACTGATGGGAAAACAGGTCTTAAAAGCAACAAAGGCAGTGTGAAAGCTGACTAAAGGGAAAACAAAGCGGGGACCATGGTTAAATTACAATAAGCTGCTGCAAAACTTTGTTTGCCAGCTCATCCTCAGAGCGTGGTCATCAATGGTCCCTTGTCCAAGGGGAGTTGGTTGTGAAGGGAATCCTGCAGTGATCTGCCCGAGAATCCATTCTAGGCAGTGTTTCCAGTGATGAATGGCATGTTGACATTGAGACCACTTATTCAAACAACAACTTTTAACTGGAGCTGGGACAGAACACGGTGTTCTCTCCTGCAGAGAGCAGGCTCAGAACTCACAGCCACCCTGGAATAGGAAGATGCTGTTCAGTAAAGATGCACTTAAGATCAGCGATTTCATCAGAAATAATTAAGTGGCAAAGACAGGCAATGGAACAGTTTACAGATGAAGACATTGGGGCTCTGGAGGATCTGAGGCTGAGTGAGAGCCAGCAGTGTTGTGCTAGTACAGACCAGCCAGCATTTTCCATTGTATAAATAGGAGTGTTGTCTGTGAGGCATGAAGTAAGCCTCCAACTTTACAAGGAAATTACAAAGCCTCAGCTGGAATATTTTATCTTGTTTGGACTCTACACTTCAGGAAATATGTGAGTCAGTGGGACAAAGCCCAGAAGAGAGTAGCAAAAATGATGGAAGATGTGGAAAACATAGCCTGTGGGTAAATGCTGAGAGATTGGGGGTGTTTGCCCTTAGAAAGCAAAGATGTGGACAGGATCATGAAAGTAGGCTTAAAGTGCACAAAATGCCATTTGGGAGAAGACTGTTTGCAATGCCTGTCATCACTAGAAGATTTCAATTTCAATTTTCATCACTAGAATACATTTCAATTGCAACCAGGACAACTAACCCTTCCAAGCTCTCGTGGAAGTGAAGTGTGGGAGTACAGAGTTGCCTGGGAGTCTGCATCACCAGAACAGGCTATGCAAAACCATGAAAATTCACGTTGGCTGTCTCTGGGGTAGAGCAGGGACAGTATGACTTCCTGAAATCCCTGTCAGGCCTGTTTTTTCAGTCTGTAAAGCCTAAACTACATGAAAAATATTTGTCAATGTAGAAATGACTGGGACTCAATGGCATTTGTTTTTTTTATTTGGTGTCTTTGTATTTCCCCAATTTTTACAATCATCATGTCTAACCAGGCTCTTGTCACTCATCTGCTGGTTTGCTTCTTCTGGTTGTCTGAGTGAAAGAATCTTAATATGAGTTCAGAGGAACATTTCATTTGTGCTTTTCATTTGCAGCTGTGCTGAATCTTCCCACTGTGTTTGGGGCAGGTCCTGCTCCTCCAGGGAAAGGCAGGATCAGCCAGGAATGTCACCAGGCAGCAGCAGAGGGTGGGCTCCACACCACAGGATCTGCTGGGATGGGTGCTTGGCTGGGAGCAGGGGGGAACACAGCCTTTGAGGAAGGTCAGCAAGCTAAAGCTGTACAGGATTTGGTGTGGTGGAGCTCTGTGCTGCTCCCCAGATGAACTCTGTGTGTAGTTTTGTGCCCTCCTCCTAAAGACAGGAGGTGTTGGGTGACCTGTCTGTTCAACAGCTTGCCTTTCTGACCTGCCTGGTGGTGCATCTTCTCTGCCTCAGTGCAGAAGCCTGGTTTTGGGTTAAATTGTTCTATTGCTCTTAGTGCTTGAACTATTCAGAAGTGGAGACACAAGTATCCACTCAAGTTCCTGGGAAGGGGAAATGGGATTTTAGGGGCAAGTAACATCCTGGGGGCATTACTATTATTGTCACCATTGTTTCCAGTGGTTAATGTCCTTCCACACTGGGATTATCTGCCTTTGTTATACATCTTGACCCTGAGATGAGCTCAGCTGGTCAGAGCAGGGTGCTAATAATTCCAGGGTTGTGGGTTTGATCCCCATATGGGCCATTCACCTAAGAGTCTGCCTCCATAATCCTTCTGGGACCCTTCCAACTCAGATTATTTTGTTATTTTGTGATCTTATCTGACTGTAACAGTATTTCCACCGTGGGTTGTTGTGTGGTCTAATTTTCATTGTCTTTACAGGAAAAAAAAAACCACAAGGAATTGGTTCTTAACTATAAAGAATTAAAATATATGAGACCGTGTTCTTACGTGGAAGAAAAATGTTAGGAAAATCAGTAATGAAGGAATTGGGGTGACCCTGGAACAAACAGATGTGCAGAGGTGACAAACAGCACATTCCTGTCTGTCTCCACTTGATTTCCCACCAGATAAACACTCCACATTTATGATCCTTTGGAGCAGGTTCAATCCTGAAAGCACTGTAAAGGCCTCTGAGCTGGATACGATCTGCACAGTGAAGCCCGAGACAATTTCAGTGTACCCGAGGTTTTCTGAGCATGGCCTTGCTGTGGGAAGGTTGAGTCTGCACCAGTGACATTGCTGCTGGGTGCCTGGCATCTGCCTTGTGCAACATCCAGAGCCAGCCCTGCTTGCCATGTCAAAACACAGGAAAGGGTGCCCAGAATGCAGAGCCACTACGTGGTTAACGAGTTACTCAGTGTCTGTAGGAGGGGTTTTCAATTGTGTGTGGGTGGTGGATTCAGCAAGAAAATATTTCATTATGCTGAAGAAATTCTCTGATGGGCTGCAGCTGCAATACCTCTTGCATTAGTCAAACAATAGCACTCCAGCTACCTTGCCCATCACATTAAAGATGATTTATGTACTTGTGACACCAGTGTTTGTGTGGCTTACTGCCACCTTGCTTTCACAGCTGAGGCCAACCTTACCTGGTGTGTTCTTATTTCCAGCCTTTTCTTGTCTTTTATGTAAGGTCCTTCCCATTTACGAAACAGCATTTTCTCTCCTGGAAAGCAGGACTTCTGCTTTTGTGTTATCTTGATCCTAATTAAGGTCCATATATTCTTATCATCACAAACATCATTAGTAAAATGCCACCTGCAACAGTAAGTTCTGGGGCAGTCCTGAAAGTGGTCATTTTCTTGGAAGGTCTCTGAGTTGAGGGGTTTTATTCATGCCTCACCAGCTACACTCAACTCCTACTCCAACTAAACTTATGAACTGCAGCTCAAAGAGTAAGTCACCTATGGAGACACCAACGTTGAAACGTTTCAGTGACAATTTCCCTCTGATACAGGATGTCCTGGCTAAAGGGTGGTGTAGGAACCTGCCTTGGTAAAGTGGTCTAAAACCTAGAAAAACAAAGTGTGTCTCAGAAAGTGCTGGAAATAGCATTATTATCACTGCTAAGCCTGCAGTGAAGGGCTCGCTTTTGTCACACGGTGTTTGCAAAAGGAGGGGCATGGTAGATATCCCAGTAATCATTCTGAAAGATCAAGTGAGAGCTCTTGTCAGCAGCTTTTCCCGTGCTGTGGAGGTGGCCACAAGCACCTCTCCATTCAACACGTGGACAGAACAATTCAGGAGCTCCTGGGTGGTGCCTGTCTCCGTGGTGTGTCTTTCAAGACTGAGGTCAAAAGCTGTTTGGCAGCCTCAGTCTCTCTTTTATTGAACTGCCTGTGGGATGGAAGTGGATTTCAGTTCTGACACCGCAACTTCTGCTGACCAAGTTCGTGTGCTGCCTGGTACTCTGCTTTCAGCACTTGTGTGCTTGACTCTCATGTTTGATGTAGGTGCAGAGAGATTGGCACTGGTCACTTCTGCCTGCTTTTTTTTGGTCTTTTTTTATGAGGTATAAGGAGGGAGGTAAAGGCCACAGTCCTGTGAGGCCCATGGAGGAGTGTGAGGTCACTGTGTTGCAGTTCAGAGGCTCATGTGTGGGCTGGTGGTTTGGGCTGGTGGTTTGGGCATTTTGAGCTGCTACTGATACAGGTGACCCATGCAGGATTCAGTACTGCAGGGCTCAGTGGACCAAAGTGTGGGAGCACAAAGATGAAGAAGCTGCTGTGTTGAACCAGGAGAGTCCACAGCCTTTGGTCTGCAGGAGGTCAGGGCTGGTCTGAGTCAGCTCTGTGAACTGATGTAGAGGTGAGACCTCCACAATCTTGTGCTGCACATCCTCTGGGGAACAGAAGGGAAAATATTTTCATTGCACTCTCATTCACCCACTCCTTCTACTTCAGAAGTTCTGAATGGTTCACACCAGTCTCAGGGCATGTTCCCTCCTTGCATGCCTGACCCCCCACAGTCCCTTGGCCATTCCTTTGGGCTTTTTTCTACCACTCACAGTATCAAGAAATGAAGTGCTATGAAAAGCTTTGCCAATTCATCACAAAAGGGGGAAGATCTGAGCCAGAAAGGGGACATGAGGTGCGACACCCCTGGCAGTTCTCTGCTCCTGGCTGGTGAGGCGAGGTTCAGAGCGTGGTGGCTCCAGGCAGATGGGAGGTTTGGGCTGGGAGTGCTGTGCTGTTAAAGAAAACCTTTGAGCCTGTTTCCAAAGCAGGGCTGATTGCCCTTCCTCTGATTCACAGGGCCAACCAATCTTTACCCTCCAGAGAGCCATGACAGGCCACGAACCTTGCTGAGAGCCTGTGGAGATGCAGTGGAGAAGCACAGAAAGGTTATGGAGGGTTTGCAAACTGTCTGCAAGGTGTTTCCTGCCTGCCATTGGCAAGAGTAAAGTGAATCCAAAAGGGGGGAGCTAAAACTGTGTGGGCCTGTTCTACCCTTCTGCAGATATGACTTTTAGTTCTGCTGGTTTTCAGGACCAGTTTGGGAGAAGTTTTCAGGGTTTCTTCTTGTAGCATTGAGGGGGGGCACATTCTGTTGCTGTTCTTCATCCCTGTCTGTGCACCATCATCCTTGGCCAGCTTCAGGTTATTCAGGGCAGAAACTGGGTTTGGAGCTGCTCAGCATCAGAGATTTATTGCTGTTAAAGCCAAAATAAACTCCAAACCAACTTATAAAGATGTGGGTTAGCACCAGTAGCTGGGTGACAAAGGGCAGGTGCTACAGGTCCTTAAGACCAGGAGAGGTTTCTGCACAGTAAGCAGACCTAGAGGCCCACTGGCTTGATCTGCCCCATTCTTGTAGTGTAGACAATGAAACTATGGAGCATTTAGCTCCAACAATAGAACTACACATGACACCATGCTGAGGTACTAAATCCGTTCCTGAAAGGAATATAAGCACATTCGTGAGGGATTGTGCTGGTGCATAAAGCCCTGATGTTTGGCTGATGGTGTGGGTTCAGACTGGAGAGCTGCTCCTTTGACCTTAGAGTGCTACTGAATTCATGGAAGAGAGACCAGCAATTCATTCTTCAGCTGTCACAGTGTGATCACAAAAGTAATCTGCTTCAGGATATTCTCAGAAGCTGTGTTTTTTGACTAACACAAGGTCCCAGAGTTTGTGGCTCTTTGACACATCGTGTCATTTCTCATTCTGCCAAACAGAAGTGAGCTTGCTTCCCCCAAACACCGCAGGTTTCCACTTTTCCTCTGGTAGGAAATGTTTCCCCACTTCTGTGAAAACCCTCTCTGGTTCCGTTGGCCAGTAGAGCTTGGATCTTGTAACTGTTTTTCCTTTTACTGCGTCATTTCAGTTTTAACAAGTGGTTTTCTCCTGCCTTGCTGTTCACTAACTAAATTCCACAGAACCACGGGATGGTTTGGATTGGAAGGGACCTTGTGCCAGCTCCCTGCAGGGGACACGTTCCACTAGACCAGATGGCTCCTAGCCCTGGCCTTGGGTATCTCCCAGGGCTGCAGTACTTCTTTTTGTTCTCAGTCCTCCTTCACAGTCAAGAACTGTCTGCAATTGTCTGCTGGGTCACCTCTCTCAAAGAAACTGCTGCTTATTGCTGCCCCACACTGCCTAAATGGTCTAATTAACATGTGGCTGATAAGGGAGGACAGAACCTGTGTCGGTCTGCCAGTGCTAAATTGCACACAGAGTACAAGGCTTTAGCTTGACTGGAACATCCTCTGGGGAAAGCTGTGGGGGATATAAAATCTGGGCCAATATGGAATTTATTCCTAAAAGCCATGATCACTGTTTGCCACAGGGTTACAAGTAGCCTTCTGATTTTCCAAGCACCAGGATTGAAGGCTCCGTGTGGTACTCCCAGACAAGACTCTGCCTTTGCTGGATCAGTGCATTATCTCTCAACCAGCCTTCTCTGTGTGTCTGTAAAAAAGTCATCCCCTCACTCACTTCTAATCCCCACTCCCACTTCTATCCATGACTAAGCTGCAGAGAAGTTTGTAATGTCACAGTTTTACCTTGGCAAACGTAGTTGCTTCCAGTAGATGGCATTCCAGCAGTGCAGTCCTGATCCAGATTAGTTCCTATCCCTGCTTGAGCTGCCAGAATAATCCCTGCACAGAAGTGGACTTTTTGTTCTCCTAATGCTCAAAATAAATGGAGTTAAAACACTCTTGTTCATTTCCTACCTAATTAAAGATTTTTTTTCTATTTAATGCATGTTACAGCATTGGGGTTTTTTTAATTTTTCAATGTGCTTAACTCCAAAGTCATTTTATTTTGGAAAATTTGTCAAGACACTGAATGTTTTGGATTGGATTCACAAATCTGCTAACCACTGGGCACTGCTCTTTCATGTGTGAATTTTCTGCCCTCAAGTTATGTGTCTGGGTCCTCTGTGTGGCAGAGGGGAAGAATGAGGCACTGCACAGCAGCTCCACAACAGCCAGCAGGCAAAGCAGAGAGCAGCTACAAGAAGCAGCTGGTAATTTGCACAGAATCACAGAAAATTCTGAGTTGGAAGGGGCCCACAAGGATCACTGAGTCCAGCTCTTGAGTGAATGGCCCATACAGGGATCAAACCCACAACCTTCATTTATTAGCACCATGCTCTGGCTAACTGAGCTACGTCTCTTTAACCAGTTAATTACATTTCATATATATTTGGTAGGTTTTTAGGTACATTCCTCTGGAGGGTCTCAAAAATGCTGGAGACAGATATGGTTGTGTGAAACCCCCAAGCCAAATATCAAGGTAACTTGTTTTACTGCTAACATCAAAGTCAGTGCTGGCAAAAAAACTATTACTTCACTGACTGCACTGGGGCTCAGCATCAGTGGGCATCACAGTCCCTTCCCACAGATCTCAACTCACATTATTAATTAATCAACAATTTAAAATTAAAAAAAAATCTACAAGACACAATGGGTATTGTTTACCTTTGCCTCACAGTAAATGTAAATTAGAATTTGTCTTTGTTTAACCATGCACTTGTGGATTGTAAGCCAAGACAAGCTGACTCATAAAAGACAGCTCTTTGCATTTGATTTTGCTGCTGTTTAGTTAAGACACTTCTCGGTGCTTCTTTATTAACTTAGTGTGGAATTTATTAACTTACTACCCAGTTCACAAAAACAGGCTAAAATTTAAATATTCCCCGTGACTCAGCAAAGCTTCTAGTTCGGGTTTTGCACTTGTAAGGGAAGAAAAAGCTTAAAGTATTTTTCTTTGCAAGCAATAGCCTGCTGTGGCTTGGGGAGGGGGTGAGAGGGGAAGGATGGGCAGGGGCAGGGCGTGTGTCTCAGGGACATTACAGGTGTGGGGGGTGGCACCTGCTTCCATTTGGGATCTGTAATCCTGAGTTCTTTCCCAAAATAAGGAACCTAACACAACCCTTGAGGACATCTCTGTGTGTGTGTATACCCAGACATCAATATGCATGTAGATACATAGATGTATCATGCATGAATGAACGTGCATGAATCTATATATTAAAATAGGCCTTTTATGGTTCTTGAAGCATGTTAACATCCTGCTGGATGCCCAGATAAGCACTGACCCAGGACAGGAGGCCTTATGTGCCCTGAGGGAGGTGCTCACTGCCAGCCCTAAACTGTTAATCCCCAAGGGCTGTCCTCCATCACTGCCTGACCGTGGTCATCCAGAATACTGACACACATGCAGGATTTCAGGCTTTGGCAGAATCAGATGGTTGTTGATGGGGATTTGGGAAACAGCAGCTTCAAATGAAGCAGCCAGAGTAGTCCTCAGACTTGATTACAGTGACTTGCTAATTTTCTTATTTGGTGCCATCTGGCTATCAGTGTTGTTTAGTTGATTTGGAACTGACATGTGCATTCAAAAGGAGGAGTTCCTTGGGCTTTCTAGCTGGACTTCTGTGGAAGTTGCTGCTCTCACTACACTGTCTTCTGTTCACAACTTATAAAAAGTTTTGCACTCAAATCTTCTGTCTTCAGTACGTGGTCAAAAACAATTTTCCATTTGCTGAGAAAATGAGCAGAATGGTTAAACTGCAGAGGCAACTGAGGGGGGAAAGCAGCAGCAGTCTTTGGAGTGTCACAACTGGAGTGACAGACATTTGCATATTCCAGCTGCTAAGTGACCTGAGTGGAGAAAAGGAAATTTTCCAGGGAAATATTTTTTGGGGAAAAAGGTGCTACAGCTTGTGTATATGTGACTGAAACCACATCTGTGAGTCACTCACAGCTGCCTTTCATGGAGAGAGCAGGGGCAGAGGCACTGGCACTGCTCGGTGCCTGTCCCCAGGCTGAGGACCACGGCTGGCACATGGCAGTGCCCACGCTGGGCTGGACTTCAGTGCACCTGGGAAGGCAGTCACTGCAGGCCAGGTGAGTGTTCCAGACACTGACCTGGAAGAACCAGTGATGCAGCTTCCAGTCTGCTCTGTCTCCACCCATCCCAGCTGGCAGCTGTGGCAGGAAGAGATGAGGGGAGAGAGGAAGCGCAGGGAGGTGCAGGCATCTTCCTCACAGGGTGAGAACCTGGGTCAGAGGACAGTGAGGGTCAGGCTCACTGGTTTATGTGTGCAGAAGCCTCCATCAGCCTCACTCTGCTGTTTCCCTTGAACAGAAACGACGTGGGAGCGGCCGAGCAGCGTGCCTGGCACCCCGAAGAGCCCTGTGTCACAGAAGAGTTCTGCAGGTACTGTTGGATGCTGTGCCTGACTGCTGCACTGGCTGAATCTGCTTCTCTACCATTCAGCAAAGCAAAGCAAAGTGCTGTGATACAGTGGGATAGAGACTTGATGGATGTATAGAATCATGGAATGGTTCAGGCTGGAGGGGACCTTAAAGATATCTCGTTCCGCCCGCCTGCCACGGCAGGAACACCTTCTACTGTCCCAGGTTATGGAATATGCTCCAAGCTTGGACACTTCCAGGGATCCAGGGGCAGCCACAGCTTCTCTGGGCAGGGCCTCACCACCCTCACAGATTTTCTAGTTTGAGCATTATTTTTTGTTCAGTATATTATAAAAAAAAGGCAATTTATAGTTCCATGCAGGAATCATAAACATCTTGCAAGGCTTGCCTTCTTGACATGAAAACTCAACTCCCTTGGACCAGTACTTTTAATGGATGCCAGGTGCCCAGCAAGCCACTCTGTCACTCTCTTGCTCAGGTGAATGGGGGTGAAAACTACAACAAAAGGCTCATGGGCTGGGATAAGGGCAGGGAGAGATCACTCATTATGGTCATGGGCAAAACAGAACTCCACTCAGGAAAAGGTTTAATCTATTACCCATCAAATCACAGTAGGGTAATGAGAAATACAACTAAGTCTTAAAACACAGTGATCTATATCTGCATGTTCAGATATTTTTGCATGTTCAAATTTTTAAATTTGTGCAGTTTTTCATTCACTCTCAGCAGCAAGCCTGCTAACTCTCCCTCTGTTCTTACAGTGAATGGCTACTACATCTCTGGGTCCCCAGTGCACCAGCTCGACTCAGGTCATGTGAGCCTCCGAAAAGCCAGTGGGGACCCCCAGGTAAGTTTTTGGGAAAAAGCCAAATAGCAGGATCCAAGAATAGATGGGTTTCTACTTAAGTCATTTAGGAATCCACCCAGAGCAGGAAGTCAAGAGGTCATTTTCTTTTAGAAACTCTCAGATCAGACAGTTTTGTTGCATGTAGCATAGTTAGTCTTTGTGTCCAGCTGGTAAAACAGTAAAAAGTGCCAAGAGCATTTGGATTTTTTTGTCCTATCACTCCTTTCTGAAAAATCCACCAGGCCACTTCAGTCTCTATTAACAACCCTATGAATTTTCCTGCCACTCCAGCCTGAACCCTGGGCCTGTGTCCAGCACAGTCCTCTCTTTACACTTGCACATCCGCCCATGTCTGTATCTCATTGTATTTTCCTGCAGCTCCAGCTTTCCCTCCCAAAGACAGTATTCACAAAGAATTCATCCAAAGCTTTTTCCTCAATGACTTCATCCACTCTGGCCTGTCCTTTCACAGCCCCTCCTCAGTGCCTCACCCAGCACATCACCCCGAGCTAACCTACAGGATGCTGACCTGTGGACAGTTGGCCTCCCCCGCCTTTGTTCAAATTTCCAATAAATATCTCTGCACTTTTGCTTGCAACACGTCATATCCCTGGGAAAGTCTTCCCCACAGGTCTGCAGATGCAGCACAGGGCCCTCTTCCAGCTCCTCCCATGAAACTCTTTGCTCCCTGCCAAAACATCACTGCATGACCATGTGACTGCCACAGCTGGTGGATCACACTCCAGTTGGGCTGTGCTTCCCCACCCTCTGGCGTTTCCCCCAGTGGTCCCAGACCTGAGTTTTCTGTTTCATTTCTGTATGAAAGGGGGGAGTCCTTTTGCAGTGAATACCCCTGGGGAAATGCGTGTTTGATTGGTGTGCTGCTGCCACGTGGACCTGGCCTGTCTGGTGCTCTCAGTGTCTCTGACATTCTCTGTTTCTTGGTCTCGGTTTTGTGTTGTCTGACAACTGTCCTGCTTTGCCTTGACCCTCTTTCTCACATGCTGCCTCTTAAGCAGTTCCCTTCAGCCTTTCACCTAGGCCAATATTCCTGATTTAGATTCATGGCATTTCTCATGGTACAGTCCAGCTCTTTGTATTGCCTGCTTCTTCCACATCAAACATCTTGTACTAACTCCCCGTGCTCCTGTTTCTCTGAGCAATTTGCCCAGACTGGAGACACTGAGCACCTGAACTAGGTCAGAAGCATTTTAGAATCTTACATAGTGCATTACCAGAGACCTCTGTCCACACATCTACCGTGACTCCCTCAGAGAACCCAAATAAACTTGTAGGCTGTGACTTCCTTCAAAAAGTCCCTTGTGAATCCTTGTGCCAAAAAAAAAAAAAAAATTAATTTCTCAAGGTATCTGACTCCCATGTTTTTGTAGTTGGCTTGGAACACAGTCAGATTAACTAACTTCTGCAGAACTTCCTTTGTAGCAACATTTGCCACCTTCTGTTTTTACAGAAGGTGCTGAGTCTTAATCAGAGACACCTTTTTACTCAAATTCACATATGAGATACATGAGGAGTCAGTCACAGAATGGCTTCAGCTGGAAGAGACTCTAAAGCCCATCCAGTGCCACCCCCTGCCACAGGCAGGGACACCTTCCACTATCCCAGGCTGCTCCAAGCCCCATCCAGCCTGGCCTTGGACACTTCCAGGGATCCAGGGGCAGCCACAGCTGCTCTGGGCACCCTGTGCCAGGGCCTGCCACCCTCACAGGGAACAATTCCTTCCCAATATCCAATCTGACCCTGCCCTCTGGCAGTGGGAAGCCATTCCCCCTTTTTCTATCACTCTAGACCTTTGTCCAGAATCTCTCTCCAGCTTTTTGTAGGCCGACTTCAGGTATTGAAAGTTTCCACTGAGGTCTTCCTGGAGCCTTCTCTTCTCCAGGCCCTCTCAGCCTTTCAGTGCCCTGCACTGCTTTGCTCAGCTGATTCAGCCATCACCCTGTCAGAAATCCCTTTCATGACTTTCCTCAGTCCCTTCATGGCCTCCGTGATACTTTCTTTCCGCTGCTCCTTTATTACAGGTTTTCCCAAATTGAACTCCTGGCTTCATCCCTGCTTTGAACCTGCTTTGAATTACTTCTGAATCTCTAACTGGCTGCTGGTGGCATTAATTCTCAGAACAGCTTGTGTCTACGCCCGCTTGGGAAGCTGCTTTTCCTGGGAGCTGTGGCAGCTTTTGCAGAAGAGTCCTTAGTAAGGAAAGCATCTTAACCATAAACTCGTGGTTGCAAGAAGCTGTTCTGCATACCCTCAAAGTCTTTTTGTCCTGTCTCTCTCTCTCCTTGTGTGTCTTGGGCCATCCTAAGCTGCTCTGCTTTGACTGCTTCCTTGTCTGTTCCTGGCACGGGCTGTCTCCCACTGTGGAGCAGCTCCTAGGCCTTGGCCAGGATGCTTTCTTAGACCTGGGCAGCAGCCACCATGCAAACAAACGCTGCCAAGATCCCTCCAGCAAGCTCAGCCACATTTCTTGGAAACAGGTCAGGGGGTGGGGGGAAAAGCCACAACTTGAGAACAACGTGGAGCTATGCTGTGCTGGGCGCAGCGCCAGACCTTGTTTATGGCTTCCTAGAGAGCAGCTAAATGCTGCCCGTTCACGTTGTCACAACTGCCACCAAGGGGACAGCAGGACAGCCATGGAACTGCACGTGTGTGGTGCTAGGCACGATGCTGCTGCTGCGTGTCGAGTCCCAGGATGAGCACCGGGTGTCCGGGCACTGGGATTTGGGGTGGGAGTCCCTGGCACAGCCCAGTGCAGCTGTCACAGCATCTGAGCCCCACCGGGGACCCTGCGACAGGGACAGGGGGCACTGTCCGCCTGTGTCCCTGTCCCCAGGGGGATACGATGCCACCATTCCACAGACAGGTAGGAAGCGCCTGATGGCAGGACACGGCCACCATCGCTGTCCCCAGCAGTGAATGTCACCATCCCCGGCCCCCTTCTCGTACCCAGCAGAGCAAAGTGCCACCCCACGGGACACCAAGACTCCCGTCCCCGTCCTCAGGGGGGTGTGACGCCACCATCCCACGGCGTGGCAGGACACCCTTCCCACGCCCGCCAGCGGGTGCCACCGTCCCGCGGCGCAGCGAGCCCCGGCGCCGCGCTCGGTGCGGCGGAGGCGAGAGAGGCGGAGCAGCGAGCCGGGGCCTCCCGCAGCTCCCCCTCCCTCCATCCCTGCCTCCCGGGCCGAGCCGAGCCGAGCCGTGCCATGGGACCCGCCTCTCCCCGCCCCGCGCAGCCATGCTGGGCTCCGAGAGCGGCCGCGATGATGCGCTCCGCTTCCCTCCGCAGAGCCCGGGCTCCCCGGCGGCGCCGCGGCGGCAGAGCAAGGAGAGCAGCCTGACGGTGAGTGCGGGGGCCCCGGGGCTGGGGACCCGCGGGGGTTCCGTGCTGGGCAGTGGGGCTGGGGACCCGCGGGGGTTCCGTGCTGGGCAGTGGGGCTGGGGAACCGCGGGGGTTCCGTGCTGGGCAGTGGGGCTGGGGACCCGCGGGCCGTCCGTCGTTGTGGTTGGGGCTGGGGAACCGCGGGGGTTCCGTGCCGGGCGCCCCGTGCCGGAGCATCCTGCCCGCGCGGCGTTGTGGTGCTCGAACGCCGGTAAACCCACGGAGGGTTTGGGGTCTCTGCCCTGCGCTGGCGTCCAGGCGCGGTTTTCCGTGCGATAATGGTGCTTCCAGCGTGAGCAGGAGGGAACGCGGTGCCTTAAGAGGTGCCTGGGACTGTCCTGAAACCAGGAACTGGCTGGAACCAGGTGTCCTGAAAAAACTTCCTCGTCTGATCTTCTCCCCTCCACTACAGCGTCTGTACTGGGAGAAGTACTGAAGAATTGGAGGAAGACAGACAGAGCAGGATCTTTTTTTCCCAGTCTGTGTTTGAGGCGTCAAGAAGGTTTCTTGTGCCAGGATGTCCAAGTAAAGATTTCTGGTGGAAAGTATAGGCAAAGGTTTTACATTTCAGTGTGAAGTTAATCTTACATTTACTTTTAGTCTTTAAGTATAACTGACTCAATGAAGAAGCTTTTTACAAGAACATGTAGTGACAGGACAGGGAACAGTGGTTTTAAATTGAAAGAAGATTTAGATTAGCTAGTAGGAAGAAATTGTTCCCTGGGAGGGTGGGCAGGCCCTGGCACAGGGTGCCCAGAGCAGCTGTGGCTGGCCCTGGATCCCTGGCAGTGTCCAAGGCCAGGCTGGATGGGGCTTGGAGCAGCCTGGGACAGTGGAAGGTGTCCCTGCCACGGCAGGAGCATGGAACAAGATGGGCTTTAATGTTCCTTCCAACCTAAGCCATTCTGTGATTCTGTGTTATGAATGGAAATGTTCTCAGTTGTATGATGTATCTCAGTTTACAGACATTAATATCTTTTGTGTGCTTAGTGACCTCATCTGGAACACAATTAGCACTTATGGGCTCTTCAGTGCAGGACAGATGATGAAAAACAGAAAGGAAATCAAAATAGATGAATGAAAGTGGCTAATAATAGAAAGTTTTATTTAAATGGAAATCAGAAGATACGAACAGATAAATTAATTTTCAGCAATAAAGGAGAGGCAATAACCATGCTTGCAGCTGCAAGTGTTGGCAGGGTATCAAGTCCCTGAGAACAAAAGGAATAATTTAATATTATACATTCTTAATGTTACTACGAGGAGGAGATTGTTGTCTGCATTGTCACGTGCAGCCTGCAGATTTATCCTTTACTGGGCTGGGTTGTTGGTGACAGAGACTAGGGTTGAAAAGAAGCACACAGAGGTGTCTCTGACTGAGATGTGGGTCAGCCACTGCCACGCAGTGTTCTGGGGCAGGAGGGGGAAATCTTCAACAGTTGTTGAAAAAAACCACTTCAGTCAGTGATTTTAGTTATTGAAATCGTTTGTTACCAATGTCAGTACTGCTAATTGGCATATTGAGAGTATGGTGTGCTTTGAAGCAGGTATAAATCTGTATGTTTGGACATTTTGGCAGATGTCTAGGAGAATCAGCTGTTCCAGGGCTGTGGTGGCTGGGGCAGGAGACATGTCCCAGCCCTTGGATGCAGCCCCTGCCTGCTCGGACCAGGGGGTTGAGGTAAATCATGGGCTGAACATCATCCAGAGGGACGAGACCTGGTCACACAGGGTGGGCTGCACTGGGCTGCATGAGCACAAGAGCAGGAGTGCATGTTTTTCTGCAGTCCCTGCTGCTTACAGGGCTGAGGACTGAGGCTGTTCTCTGAGGGTGGTTTTCCATATTTGCTGGCCCATGTGCCATCAGGTAACAGCTGCAAAGCAAACTGTGTGTTATGTCAGGGTCACTGGCTGTGCGTTTCTCCAGCAGAAACCCAAAGCTTTCAAGTAGGATGAATCAGATAGACAAAAATAAGCTAATTTTAACAGCTGTTTGCTCCAAGCCATTGCCTCCATCAAGGCAGCATTGTGAAAAATAAATCTCATCTGGAGTGTAAACTGTAAAACAGTGTAAGTGTTTGCAGTGTCTCCTGGGAGGTTCTGTTTGCTCGGTGCCACTCAAGCTGACGTGGGGATGTTCTGGTTAGCAGAGCTGCAGGGCATGTCCTCAGCTTGCTGTCAGATGCTTTTCCTTGGTCTGTAGCTGTGCTCAGGCAGAACCTCTTCTTGCAGAGGAGGAATTCAAGGCTTTTGGTCCAGGAAACCTCCCTGCAAACCAAAATCCTGTGGCACACAAGCTGCAGACATCAGGTGATGTCCAGCCAAGCTGTTGCTGCGTCATCGCCTTCAGCAGAGGAGTGGGAGCATCTTCCTCAGGATGCATCTGCCTCCTCTGCATCCAAGTGGCATTAAGTAGCACAGCTTCTGGAAACCCTGCAGGCAGGTGGAGCTGGAGTATTTCCCATCTCTGTGCAACCAGCAAGAGTGATCTTTGGTCAGTGAATGTTACTGACATGGTCTTCCATCTTCTTTGGAAGAGAAGCTCCAGCGGGGTATATCAGAGGCTGTTATGAAACTGCAGGCGTGTGGTCTGTGCTGGTTTTACAAGGAGTTTCAAGGTGCACTCACTGTTTTAAGGCTGGATGGTTTGCTGGCTGGTTCCTGAAGTCTCTGGCCATGAGTTGTCTGTGGCAGCTGGAGATCGTTTACAGTAGGTGAGGGAGAGTTAAATGGAGAACGTACAGGGGAATATCATGTGAGGAGCAGAGCTGTGTCTTACTTGGAAGAGCAGGAGAGCTGCCTGATTATAAGGTATTTCTGAGCATGGGTTTCATTCCTAAAAATTCTCTAGTGCCTTGTTAGGGTAGTGCAGGACTTGGAAAACGCTGGTGTTCGGATTGCATGTGCTGGACACATCAGTGAGCCCCTGCTGCAGATGGGAGGATGGGCAGCCTGTGCACAGGAACTTGGGATTTCCTGCTGCTGTGCTGTGTCTGACACAGTGTGACACACGCAGGGCTGTGAGGAGCACAGCATGGGGCTGCATGTTCAGCACAGTTCCCCCCTCTGCCCTGTGGCTGACTGAGTGGTGGAAGCTGTCAGAAAAGCCCTGGTTTGGCAGGGTCCTGAATAATCTCTGAACCTTTCAACAGATAGACCAAGTAAAGAGGGCTCTTCCACACTTTTGGCAGAATCTTTCCTTTGAAATAGGAAAGAATCGATGGGTTTGTTAACAGTGAGGACTTGAATTGTCTGTTCCTCCCTTCTGTGGTACCATAGCTGCAGCATCACCCTACCAGAGCTAAAACCCAGGGCAAACTCATGGTGTTGAAGCTACCCAGACATAGCCTGGGCATTTCTGGGCTTCCCTGTCTGAGGAGAGTTCAGCCTGCCCAAGCTCTTCTGAGATCTTCTCCAGCCTTTGCATTTGGCTTTTTTTACCCAAATAGTTCCATTTGCCATATGAACTCAATGTTGGATGTTGTACATTCTGGGCCTAAGCTGAAATTGTAAAGAAGATACTGAAGTGAGGCAATCTGGCACATCTCTTCTGCTTTTAAGATGCTGAGAATGTGTAGAAATCAAAAAAAACAATATGCATTTTTAAGTTGAAGAGATAAGCAAAAATGTTGCCCTGCTTTAGTCACTTTAGCGTGGCACAGTAAGTTTGCCTGCTCTCTGCTCATTTATTTATGTTTGTCTGATGTAATAAACATGTAGTTGATTATCTAAGCTTTGATCAAATTATTCTTGTTTTATTCATGTTGCTTGGCAATGTCTCATTTACTGCTGAGTGACTTCAAAGCCTGTAGATACTCTGAAATCCAGGAGATTAATGTGCACCTCCAACCCAACAAAGTTTGTTGCTCCTTTGCAGATCCTGTGCATTCACCTGGCTCCCTGGGTCTGTTCCTCTTCTGTCACCCTTTTGTGTCTCAGGCATAATTAAGAGTCACATACAACATAAACAGCTCATTTTGCCATGACTGCCAATGTACTCATGGGAGATAGGAGCTGGGATATTCAGCTGTTAAGAGTATAATTGCATTTGCTCATGATCAGTACACAGGCAAAAGTATTTTAATCCATCGAGTTTGGCACACAGCTTGTCAAGAGAAATGCATCAGTTTGTGCTGCTTCTCTGGTCCCCTCTGTGTGTGTCCTCCACCAAGCTTTGTTGTCACCATGTAGTTTTTGTCAGAGATCCTTCTCTGACTCTGCACCTTCTGTCCTCTGTGGTCCAGTGGCTCTCAGACAGGTTTTCTGGTGCCACTCATGGCCAGTGGCAGCTGGAAGGACAAGCTGCTGTCCTCTGGCAGGTTTGCTCAGCTCTTCCTTGGGGTTTTGCCCTGCTGGTGTCTTGTTATTAATTTTGCTTTGTTGCAAGCTGACAATAGCCATTATTTTGATGAAGAGGCTGCTTAAGAACTTAATATCATGGTGAGGCTGATTATCACCTCAGCTGTCCCAGTGGAGCTTGTGGGAACGCAGTGCAGGTCATAACACCTTGTTTTCTCTTTGTGTTCTGTGATTCCATCATTATCTGAGAGACGTGTTTTAATTTGTTTGTTTCTTACTGCCAATTACAGCTGTAATAGTCACCTTCTGCAAGCTTTTATTAGGCCTTGCTGGCGAGTCAGCATTGTTGAGATACCCACAGTGCCACAGGTTTGGATTTGGAGCTTGCACGGAGACTAGGCAGCTCTCAGGGATGTGAGCAAAGTGTGGTGTCTCAGAATTAGTGAGGGCAGGGGTCCTCTGCATGGAGGGAGAGTCACTGTCCATGGGACTGATGGAGCTGTTTAATGCATGGGGGCATCATCACGAGCTGCTTTGGCTGTCCTTAGCATCACTCAGCTCATCAGTGGCACCAAGCTGGTGGAGCAGAGTGCTTTTTTTTCAGCTCTCTTTGCTTTTAGGGGCAAGAAAAAGAGCATTTCAGAGGGAGGATTGGGAGGGGGGAATGCCACGCTGTCACGCCACTGCTGCTCAGTGCCAGCCTGGTGTTCCCCTCCTGCTGGGAAATCCTGAGAGGTTTTAGAAATACTAGGAAATACCAATCCAAGAGGTCCAATCCTCTTGATTAAGTATAAGAAATCTGGGGTAATGAAAGGAGAGAAAGATCACAGGATAACCTATGTAGTCATATGTAATTTTTAGTAGTATTTCTAGAGTTTTGAAAATTCTCATGCCCCCTGGTGGGACAGTGTAAAAAAGCTGTAAGTTCTGTTCAGTTCACCATAATCCTTTTTTTTTTTTTTTTTTTAAGATTGTGAAAGCTTCTGCATTTTTGATTTTTTAATTCTGGCACCAATTCCCTTTTAAAAGTCATACTAGACCCAAATGGCCTCATGACTCTTTCCAGACAATTCAGCATCATTTCCAGACAATTCAGTCTTTGGAGAAGTGAAGAATATTTTGATTTATTCCTAAAACTTTGAGAAACACTTGAATCAACCCTGCTTTCATCACCTGCTGATGTGCAGACTCACTGTTCCACTTCTGCTGCATTCCTGGAGTTCTGTCCAGTGCAGTGAGACACTGTCACCAGTCCAGCCTTGGCATTTCCAGTGACTCTGTGGTTTTTGCCTCAGGACATTGAGACTCACTGTCACATCTCTAATCAGCAGCTTCCAACTGACACAGATTTAGTTTTTGTGAAGCAGGCACTGCCTTTAGCAGGGAGTGGGAATTTCCCACGCTGTTTCTCTTTGCAGATTTTTAAGCTGCAGGATACAACTCCTCTGCCCCCACTGCAGATCACCTCCCTGTCCTGGTGTGCAGTGCCACAATGCAATGATCCACCTCGAGATATTCTATGGTCCTGGGATTCTGTGATGCCCAGACTTCTGTTAAAGGCTGCAGAGCACACTTAGGAGGTGCAGCTGGTTAGAGCATGGCCATCTGCTCAGAACTGAGCTGGTGTTCTGTAACTCCTGGTGCATGACCCCTCTGTGGGGAGCACAAGGGATCAGGGAAGGTGTTTGCAGTGTTGTCTGTGGTTGGGACCCTGTGGCCAGTGGAGGCTGGCACTGGCTGGAGGTGCCAGCTCTGACTGGACATTGTGCCTCTGGCTGGAGAGGCTGGCTCCTGGCTGGAGGTGCAGGGCCACCAGTGCATGGCCACTGCCTGCAAAGCCCAGAGCTCTCACCTGCAGGTCACTTTGGAGCCTGATGGGAGCTGGAAAGCAAGACTGGTGGTTTAGGATCTAGTTGAGGTGACAGCCAAACACACCACAGGGACAGGGTCCTCAGCCTGCTTTGGGATGGACTTGGCAGGCTCTGGGCAGGGTGATTTATGTGGAGCAAGCTCTTGCACTGTTGCAGGACAGCCTGGGCAGAGGCAGCAGAACCAGTGTGGGTTTGTAGCAGCAGCCTTGTACCAGCTAAAGGCTTTTGTGCTCTGCTCTGGCGGGGTGGCTTTGTGCTGTGTCAGCACCCACATCCTTTCTGATCCTCCCTGAACAGCCCAAAGGCAGATTCACTGCATGGAAGCCCTGCCTTTGGGTCTGCCCGTGCAGCTGTGCTAACCCTACCCACAGATTGGGCTGTGGATTTCCTGTGATCCAAAACCAACTGATCCAAAACAAACCCCCACCCCCATACAGTTACATCTGGGAGTCTCCCATCCCCAATATCTCTTGATCCCTTCATTAATACTGAAGTGCTCTTAGTGTTCCTGAGAGGGACTGATTTTAGGGTGCCTGCTCAGCAGGGATTTGGGGTGAGCATTACAGACTGGCAGTGAGCTCTGACTCTTGCTGGTGCTTCCTCTGAAAGGCTTGGCTGTGTCCAGGGTTGTTCTGCAGCACGTTCTGCAGTAGCTGTGGTGCTCATTGCCCTCACTGTGCAGTTATCAGGCTGAAATGTTCCACTGGGATAACTTAATGAGCCCTTGGAGTTTTTTATGCTGTTGTTTAATGGCCGTGTGATGAGTCCTGGCTGACAGACCGCCGTGGCTTCTGCACACTGAAGGTTCACTGGCTCCAGAGAGCCCCTGCTCCTTTTTACACAGAGCATCACTTCCATCTGAAAAGCTCTTAGAGACAGATTGAAGGGCTCTGCACTGAAAAAATAATTCCTTTTTTTTGTCATCCTGTAGGAGACTGGCATAACCAAGGGTGTTTTGCACTGATAGTGCCTGCAGTGCTCTCTGGTGCTCACTGTGTTTCTGTGCTCAGGGTGTTTCACATCAGGTTTTTCACCACAGTTTTTAGGGATCTGGGAGAACTCCCTGTGTGGTGCTTTCCAAATCCAGTAGGTTTTCCTCCTGTGAAATGGGTAGGTTATTCCCCTCTGAGCTGACACTCCTGCTTGCAGAGAGTAGCATTCTGGGAATACTTGGCTGCTGTTTCCATGCAACAACCAATTTTTCTTCACTGGCATCCACTCACTGCGGATTTTCTGATGGGAAGCACGTGGATATAACTTTTTATTTATTTAACTTTAATTTCTCATTAACAGCTAAATTTCATTACTGTCTAACTCTCCTTTTTTTTTTTTTTTGCCTTTTTTTTAACAGATCAACTGTGTGACTTTCCCCCACCCTGACGTAATGCCAGAGCAGCAGTTGCTGAAACCTTCAGAGTGGAGCTACTGTGATTATTTCTGGGTAAGTAGGCAGCCAGCCACATGCCACATGCAGCTCCAGAGCTTCCAAGAAAGTGGAATAAACAGCTTGATTTGTGGTACAAGGTAAAGGAGAATTTGGGCTGAGACACAATGTGTTCAGGGAGTACCACGGAGACTGGGGATGCCAGTGAAGATTTCCTGGAGACATCTGACAGTCTGAGATGTGGCTGATCATCAGAGGAAGAAAGGCAAGGACAGTTCTCAGGAGATGGATTTGCTCAGGAAATAGGGAGGATGTAGGACAAGCCACATACCTCAGAATACCACAGGCAGAAGGGCAGTGCAGCAGGAAGGGAACAGAATCACAGAATCCCAGACTGGTTTGGGTTGGAAGGGATCTTAAAGCCCACCCTGTCCCACCCCCTGCCGTGTGCAGGGACACCTTCCACTGTCCCAGGCTGCTCCCAGCCCTGTCCAGCCTGGCCTTGGGCACTGCCAGGGGCAGCCCCAGCTGCTCTGGGCACCCTGTGCCAGGGCCTGCCCACCCTCCCAGGGAAGAATTCCTAATTCCCAATATCCCACCCAGCCCTGCCCTCTGGCAGTGGGAGCCATTCCCTGTGTCCTGTCCCTCCAGCCCTTGTCCCTCTCTTGGAGCCCCCTTAGGCTCTGGATGGAGCTCCAAGGTCTCTCCAGAGCCTTCTCTTCTCCAGGCTGAACAGCCCCAACTTTCTCAGCCTGTCTCCAGAGCAGATGTGTTCCAGCTCAGGGGCCTCCTCTGGGCTCACTCCAGCAGATCCACAGGTCCATAGGATGGCAGGGAATATGATTTCAGTGTTTCCCAGAGCCAGGGATACACAGGGAAGCAGGGGGTGCCCCTTCTGGAACAAGCAGATAGCTAAAAACTCTTTGTTAAATTGTACAACTCCCTCCACAGGATATTCCAGAGGTCAGATAAGAAATGCATTCTTTGTAGGGTGGGGTTTGTGAAGGACAGGCCCATTTGTAGCTTGAGTAGTTTTGATTCAACCTGGAGCATCCAGAGTCTTCAGTGGCTGGTTCTGTGTGTGCCCCGTTGTGCTCAGGTCTGTTTTCAGGTTCCTGAACCACATGAAAATGATGCAGTAGTCCTTGGAGTGTGGAGCTGATAGAAAATGGTCTTCCAGTGGAAAACTTTTCTTCCACCTGAAGGTTTTTCTGGGCAGTGAGAGGAAAACCACAATGGAATCAACAAATAGTACAAAAGGAATCAACTATGAAGCTTTTGGGAATCTCATGCGTGTTTTCAGTTACTAGTCACTGAAGTGTTTCCCTTTCTAAAAAAACTGTCAGTGTTGGAGGCCCAGCAGCATGAACCCTTGTGCTTGCTCAGTGCTGATGGCAGGGCATTGCTGAAATACACTTTCATATTTGAAAATGGTCATGTTGTCACAAAATTTCTTCAGTTTCTTCCAGTCTTCTGATCCCAGTGGGCCCTAAATCATTAATGGTGTACAGACTGATTTTTCTGCATGTGTCTTACAAAAGTTCCTGCCCTGCTTGTTCCTCCCTATTCAGGCTCAGCCAGGGCTTGGTTCCATGGGTTGATCACATCTTGATTTCAGTGGAACTCTACTTAAAGCTCCTTACTTCTTGCAGACTTCTATCCCCCCATAGCTCTGCTGGCAGGAGTTTCCTCTTTGGCCTTGTCATGGCCTGCCCCCAGCTCTCTCTCCTTCTTCCATCACCTCCACTTCTCCCACAGTCTCATCCTGCTGGTGCCTGGCAGCAGCCTGGCAGTCTCCTGCTTTGGTTAATCTGGCATTTTCCTCTGGCTGCTTGTGCAGCAACATCCACAGCGCTGAGGGAAATGTCCTCTGAGAGTTTGTGTGTTGGAAGAGGGTAAGAAATGAAATAGGGAAGCAGAGAGCAAAGAGGCAGCAGAGAGAAAACCCTGTTGGTTCTTGCAGCAGCACTGAGGCCAGTGGAGCAAGGGGCTGTGTAGGAAACAGTGAAGAATGGGGTGTGTGGTGGAAATCTGTGGGACAAGTTGGCCTTGTTCTACAGCAGATCCGTGCAGACTGGCTCTGCTTTCCTTAGTACAGATCACAGCTGAGCTTGGCAGGCTGTTAAAGGTGTTTTAGGGCTGTGTTCTCCCTGGAAGGAGCAGCCCTGTCCTCCCCTGTGCCCCAGGAGAGTTCTCTTGTGCTGGCTCCAGGATTCCTGCTTTTGGCAGGCAGAGCCCTTGGGGCTGACACTGACCCAGCTGTGAAGGGTCGTGGGCAGAAATGACAGCAGGGCTGCTGCTTTGGCCCCCACATCATCCTTTGCTGGCTAAAGAAAATCGTAAAGCTTCCTTTTATAAATTAAAAAAAAAAAAAAGAGAGGAGCAGGAGAGTGTTGGGCTGTTTCTTTGAGAGGGACTGAGGTTCTGTAGCCATCAGCTGCTCTCAGGGGAGGGTTCCTCAGGCACCACTGCTGGGCAGCTGCTGCTGGGAGCCACATCTCCATGGGTTTGGCTTCCAAAGCTTTTTGTTGAACTTCCTTTTATTTCTTTCAGGCAGATAAGAAGGACTCACAAGGGAACAACACAGTGTCGGGATTTGAAATTCTTCTCCAAAAGCAACTTAAAGGGAAACAAATGCAGAAAGAAATGGCAGAGTTTGTTCGAGAAAGGTAACTAGCACTTGGTTATCAAATGAAATATTTATTGCAGTTGTTTTTTCCCAATTTAGATATTCCTTAAATATGTTAAGGCATAAAAGGTATGCTACAAATTCTAAATGAACATTTAATATTTCTTTAATGTTCATCCACACTTTCCAGGCTTCTCCAGCTCTCACTTCTCTCGTGCTCTGAGTTGTTTTGCACAAAGGCTGTCTGTTTAGAGGGAGCCAAGAAGGTTTTAAGCTGCAAATTCAAGGAAAAAGCATAAACAGGAGAGAAGCAGAGTGGAGGTGATATTTAGAAGGGGAATATTTTGTCTGAAAAGTACAGAAGCAATTTGTTCTCATAGAGCATAGGCACAGTTTCCTAGAAGATTTAAAAAGAGATCACTTTGGACTTGAGCTTGGCTATGGAACCACAGGATGGTTTGGGATGGCTGAAGATGGTTAAAGCTCTTCTGAATGAGCTTTTAATTTTTTATTTTGGTTACAGATGGTTAAAGCTCTTCTCATTCCACCCTGTGCCATGGCAGGGACACCTCCCACTGTCCCAGGCTGCTCCCAGCCCCATCCAGCCTGGCCTGGGACACTGCCAGGGATCCAGGGGCAGCCCCAGCTGCTCTGGGCACCTGTGCCAGGGCCTGCCCACCCTCCCAGGGAACAATTCCCAATTCCCAAGATCCCATCCAGCCCTGCCCCCTGGCAGTGGGAGCCATTCCCTGTGTCCTGTCCCTCCATCCCTTGTCTCAAGTCTCTCTCCATCTCTCCTGGAGCCCCTTTTGGTCCTGGCAGAGGCTTTGAGGTCTCCCCAGAGCCTTCACTTCTCCAGATGCAGATCAGTTGGGCAGAACATGCAGATAGTTGCTTCATTTTTAATTTGTTTTGTTTCTCCCTCTCACCTTTTTTTTTCATTTCATTTTCCCACCAGCAGTGGGAAAATGCAAAGTGTCACAGGCAGTAATGGTGATCAGATACAGGGCCCAGCATTCACCTGAGGTTTCTGTAGCCTTTGGCATCAGATGGCCCAAGGGACAGCTCCAGTGTGACCAGAGGTAGAAGGAAGGACCACCTGGCACATTCAAAATACAATTGAGGAATAGGCTTGCTAAGGGAGAGGGTGGGAAGGCAAGAATAATGATGGCAAGGGAAAAGAGGGGAAGCTGCTTCAAAGGAAGTAATGTATAATGAAATTTGACAGAAATAAAAGCGTTCAAGAGGAAGGGAAAGTTGGTGTGAAATCAGAGAGAGCCAGGAGAGCAGCTCTGACACTGTGGGGAGGCATGCCTGTCCTCAGCAGAGGGAGATGCAGGCATGCTGGAGAGGAAAGGAAAGATCCACTGTGTGCTAGAAACAAAAAAAAAGGTTGGGAATTGAGTGAAAAGGGTCTGGATGGGAGTTACAGAAAGATTAATACATTTTTCATCTGTTTGTAACAAAGTGTCACCATTGTTCTATGTGGAGAAGGAGGAGGGTGGTGCTGAGCTGGAGGGAATATTCCTGGAAACAGAGCTCAGGCCATCAGGGGAACCTTTCTGTTCCCAGCTAAGAGGGCTGAAATATTGATAGGGTTTTCATGATGACCATCAGGTGCCTTGGGGAACACACAAGACCACATTTAACTGGGAATTTTCATGTCCAGAAAAGTTCTCTTTGTACCATCAGCCTGCTGGAGGTAAGATTCAGGCAGCTATTAAAAACAGCCCTTCAGCAGGAAGCTGGTATAAGACATGATAACCAGATTTCTACATCAAATATCCAACAAGAGGGAATCCAACACTGAAATTTAGTTTATCAAGTAGATGCTTTTACAGGAGCTTCTTGTATATAGGGATCTCAGACTGAGCAATGACATGTTCATTCAGTTCTTGTTGACAGAGGTGGGGTTGTAAAAGTCAAATAGTCACAGTCTTTGACTTCTAGGAAGACAGACCTCAAGAAAGGAAGGAAAGTAATTCATAAATACACTGACCTGAAAAATCCAGGGTGCTGGTGTGAAAGAAGGTATTACTTTAAATCAAAAGTGAAAATAAGGTCCAGTATTTGCATTCAGGGAAGGACTCCAAAACAGCCAAAAATATCTGCAGACTGCCCTGAGAAGCACCTGGTATAAGAAGTAGTGTTTCCATTAGCAAAGGAACAGTGTCTTATTCACTTTTTAATTAAGCAGTGCCATGTTTAGAAAATGTAAGTTAAATAGCAGATTATTTAGCTTCTGCCATGTTCAGCAGATCCATATGTGCACCTTTCCTGTTTGTCTGCAGTGATTTGTGGAAGACTTCTGCAGTCTCTGCACTACAGGAGAAGTAATTATGCTTCTGTTGTCTGATAATTTCATTGTTCCCTCCTAATCTGGAGGAACAGTATAAAAAGTCAGCCAAGTGGCAGTTGAGGAGCTGTCTGTCAGATACCCTCTACCACCTTTTCTCCCTGTTCCTCCTGTTGTCTTAATCTATTTAGTTTCTTCTTGCATGGCAGTCACATCAGATCATCTTTGCCTCCCTTTGCAGCTCTCTAGTTTTTCTTCATCCACCATAATATGTCATGACTGAAATTATTTGAGTGTGGGCACACTGAGTACTTTTTTTCTAAAAAAAAAATAAAAAATTAAAAGGGAACAGGAAATAAACACCCAAAGATCAACTAGAACTAGTAAAGTCAGAACAGTGTGGATCAAAATGCACTTAAAATCTGTAATGCTTCTATATAGGGAGTGAAATCCTGAAAGTTCAAACAAATGAATGGAAACAAGAACTTGTAGCTTTTTTTTTGGTAGGAAGGTGGGATTACTGCCAAACAGCCACGTGGATGTCTGAAAATGGACTCAGGAGCTCTGGCATGTTTGTGTTCACAGTCACCACAATGCAGAGTTTGCAGTGTGTTTATACCAGGCAGGGTCAAGAGGCAGATTTTTTTCCTTCTTTGAGTTTTATCTTGGTTTTCAGCCCCTTTTGGCTACAGATGGTGACAGGAAGCCAGGCTGGGGTAGAATAATTTATTTCTTATATTTGGGGTTCTTCACTATAGACATTTGACCTTTTTATTTTTATCTTTTATTGGTGTTCCTCCTTGCCAGGCAGTCTGCCCTTTTAGTAGTGCCATCCATTTGCAGTACAAGTGACACTTCCAGTCCCTGAAAAGATCTTGGAGCCTAGGCCAGAGCTGGCACCAGTGAGGAGCTCTTCCATCACAGCCAGTGGCTTTGCTTGCCTGGTGCTGCACTTAGGACAGGCACTGGTGGCATCAGACACAGGGTGTCCTGTGTGTGCTTGTGAAATCATGAGAATCACAGGATGGTTTGGGTTGGAAAGGACCTTAAAGGTCATCCAGTCTGACCCTTCTCAGTGCCAGGGGCAGGAACACCTTGATCCAAGCCCTGTCCAACTTGGCCTTGGACACTTCCAGGCGTGGGGCAGCCACAGCTTCTCTGGGCACCTGTGCCAGGGCCTCCCCACCCTTGTAGGCACGAATTTCTTCCTAATATCTAATCTAAACCTACTCTCTTCCCTTCTGAAGACATCAGGCTTGCTTCTGTCCTGCTACATTCAATAATTCCCCAGCTTTGGCAGTAGCAGGGAAGAACTTGGCAGGATTTTAAATTCAGTATTTTCACAGCAGACCTTTTTGGTGGAAGATGGTCAGCTACTCCTCTGTTCATGGGACAGAGGACTGGGACACAGGTGCTGTGAGGGTCTGCGTGGGCAGCTCAGAACAGTCAGCAGGCTGTTGCACCTCTGCACATCCAGCATCCACAGAAAATCACTCAAAGGATTCCTAAAGACAAAATTCAGCAGGAATGAAGTTCACAATGAAGGCTGTAGACTAGAACTTTGGCTGGAAACTGAGCCCAAAGCAGTGTGCCTTGGCTCCTGCACCTTTATTACTTTTGACGTGTTCTCTCTTTCCAGTCCACAGAAATTGTCACTTCTGAGACAAGATTAGTCTCATCCTGAAGTAGGTCTTGGATGTTAGGTGAAATGTGCCTGGATACAGCCCTTTTCATAGTGAGGTCCTGGATGCCTGTGTTTGTTGGCCTTGGTAGAGCAGGCCTGGCTGGTTTGTCCTCATGAGAGGGGGATGAAGAGGACCCCCAGCTCCTGGGTAAGGTCTGTAGTACTGTGTCTCACCAAGCTGGGTGTCATCTTGGGCCTCAGGCAGCTGCATCCCAGTCAGCTGCTGGAGGGGACATGCCAGTCACTGGCAGTGCTGTGGAGCTGGCAGCTGTGGCACCCAGACCTGCTCCCTCCCTGAACTCCTGCGAGCGTGACGACGGCGTGGCACTTCCCCTCCCACACCATCCACCAGGGTATTTTCAGCAGCCCAGAGCATCAGATCCCTCTCAGCTATCTCAGGGGACCCCTTTTAGCTCGAATGTGCCCCACTAAAGTGTGCTTGCTCAACTGGCTCCTGCAAATGGGCATGCCAGAAATACCCCACCTTCTGAGCCTTTGTGGACGGATGCTTCAGAGCAGGTTTTGCCCCTGCTCGTGCATGGTTGGCACAGAATCAGGAGTTTTTCTACCTGGGGGCCACACAGCCCTCTCAGAAATGTTCTGTCGAGCCAGCTGGGTTGGAAACCAGCAAACAGAAAACTGCTGTGCCTGGGAGCACCTGCACCTTGCAGTTGTTTCAGTGGCAGCAGAACTCAGGGAAGATGGTTTCAGGCAGGATGCCCATCCCCTCTGCGGGGCTGTCAGCATTGCCCTTGTCCCCTCGCTCCACAGCTGCACTCCTCCACAGCTGCACTCCTCCTCCACAGCTGCACTCCTCCTCCTCCCTGCAGTCCTTCCCACAGCAGCAATGTGCCAGCACCTTTCCTGCTCTGCTCCCCTGCCACGGGCAGCTCAGCTCCTGCTCCTGGTGCCCGCGAGTGCGCGAAGCCGAGCACGGGGCCAGGAGTGGGGTGAAGGAGAGCAGGGGGGTGCCCCGGCCACGTGCTGGTGACAGAAGCTCCTGCCACATCTCTGCCATGCTTTGTCACCCGTAGCAGCGAGCAGGAAGCATTTGGTGTCCCTCAGAAAGGTGCACTTCAGCCCCACAAACTCACTTGGGTTTTTCCTGCGTCGCCACGCTCCATTTTTGTCTCAAGGATGTGCAGCCTCACATTTCACAGCAGACTTGACCACGTGCTGCTGCTGGTTTTTGCAGACAGCCCGTGTTGCACGGCAGAAACACTCTGTCCTCGTTACTTGCTCTCCAGAACTGTAGCTTCTTCAGCTAATTTTGTCACACATGCCGTCCTGCATATAGCCCTGCTCTTGCCTCTGCATTTTTAGCATATGGGGAGGAGAAGACTGCTCATCAAACTGGTGCTGCCAAGCCCTGGAGACTGAAAGGAAAATTCCTGTGGCAAAAATCTGTTAAAATGCAGAGAATTTCTTCAAATTATGTGTGTGGGTTTCTGCCTTAAAGCTTACTTACTGCTGTCTTCTTATTTTCTCTCTGTGTGTATGTGAGTGTAGGATAAAGATTGAGGAGGAATATGCTAAGAACCTGTCCAAACTGTCTCAGAATTCCTTGGCTGCTCAGGAAGAAGGGTAAGTGTGTCTCTGTGACTTTCACAGAAGACAAATTTTAATATAAAAGGCATTTCTCCCACGCAGGTACATGTAATTTTTCCCAGGTCTCTCCCGTTGAGTAGGGGTTTATTTAGATTAGCACCCTGGGCATGTTGTGGAGGATGGAATTGCTTCGGATTCCAGCAATTGTTTGGGGTTTTTATTTTTTTTTAGGTTGTTAATGAGAAGTTTTTTAGGGATATGTGTATAAAATGTTGCCTTTCCAATCAGGTTTATATGCTGTCCTTGTTGTAGCCAGGACTAGTTCCTCCCAGGATTAGCATGTATGTGGACTAAACTACTTTGAAAATGGAAGAATATATAGAATATGTATATTTACTACTGAGAGTAGATGTGTAAGGTCAGTGGTGGTACAATCAGAGCAGCACAGACAAGAGGGAGGATGAAGAAGTCTCTTCTCATCAGGGTTCTGGCCCTTCAAGAGGAGCAGCAGACTGCTGCTTATTTCCAACATGTTCACACTTGGGAAGTTATTAAGGAGACATCAGGCAGTGCAGTTCAGACTGCATTGCACTTCTTCAATAATAATGCAGAGGCATCACTCCTGAAGGGTCAGAACTTGGTGGCTCTGTGTGTTTCACCACAAAGCCTCTGAGCACTGAAGGGCAAAGTTGGGAATGACTGTCCTCACCAGAGCTTTGACACTGTGTGTTGCTGCCAGCTCTGAAGCTGCATCAGGTGTTTTGCTCAGCTTCCAGGAGGCAAGGACAGAAATTGCAGGAGGATAACTGGGCTGTTCCTGCCCTGAGCACCTACAGTGGCAATGGGTTCTGTCCTCCTTTCTCCTTAGGGGTGGATGCTCACCTGATCCTATCTAAGCTAAACCCTCTTCCTTCCACATCTTCCTTCCACTTTCTCCTACCCCCAGTGGGAAAAGGAGGGAGTGACTGAAAAAATGAAGGGGAAGGAAACGAGGGCAGAGTAGATGAAAAGAGAGGGAGTGAGCACTCAAGCCTAAGAAACACTGAAGCAGGGAAGTGGAAAGGCCATGGTGCAGAGTGCATGGAGCTGAAAGCTCTGTCCAGGGGTGCTCTCCCTGGAGCAGATAACAGGGTTAGTGTCAGTGAGAACTGGGCAGTGGCAGGGGACCTCAGGGAAGGAGAAATATTGGGAGCACTTTGGTAGGTGTATCTGAGTTGTTTAGCTGATGTTAACACCATATTTGAGGACTCAAGTCCTTGCAGCAGCATCAGAGGTGACAGATCATTAGTTTGAGATTGCAGATGACAGGTGATTTTTCAGGCTATCAGGAACAGTCAAATCTCATTATCCTTGAAAAGGGGCTAGGGAAGGATAGAAGGAGGCAGGAACTGTAGATCACTCAGCTTTATTTAACCTTTGCAAAGTGGTAGAATAAAGCATCAAACTTCCACTTAGGGGAAAACTGAGGTGATGAGCAATTGTTGTATATGCATAGAGAACAATGCCAAGCCAGCCTAAATTCCTTCAGTGATGGAGTAAGAGAGTAGGTCAAGCATCACAGCTCTTAATTTAGTATTGCTTTTTGAGATGGGAGATTCTCGTAGGCAGACAAGGGAAATGGTGGCCTAAATAAAGCCTAATGTGCAAAAAGCTAGGTAGGAAAAACCCACTGCTTACAAAAATCAAACTGCAGAGAGTGGCTGTGGAATGAGATCCCAAAGAGTTTGTCCTAAGTCCGGGGGGGTTTAAAATGTTTTTGTAATGAACAACCTGTGATAGAAGAAATGATGGATTTACTGTACTCAGAGATGTGACAGAGCTAGCAGGGTTGGTATGTGTAATTTGAAGAAAAGGTTGCAATTCAGAATTCCCGTGTTAAAATGGAGAAATTAACTGGAAAAAAAAATAAGATGCATTTTAATGAGGACAAAGCAGCGGGTTTTATACTTCCACAGGATGTGAAAGATACAGTTACATAACAGTTTGTGGGAGAAGGATCTGGCTGTAGTGAATCACAAGCTTATTCATCAACAACTTCATGCTGTTGTCTAAAAAGGCAATCATATTGAAATATGTAGAAGAAAGAGTGTCTGATACAAAATAATCTGTTACCAGTTTAGCCACTGGAGTTGTAGTGCACTGGGCACAGTGTAGTTTTGGTTATGATGCTTTAAGAGGAGTCTAGGCTGTCGTAGAGGATCTGGAGGAGTGTGCCTCAGCTGCCACTGTCTTGGAAATAATCTGACAGAAAAAGACAATAAAGAAATTTTCGGGTGCTGAAAAGCTTCTCCGAGACTTCATCTGAAGTGAAAATCTTTTCTCTGAAGTAGGGTGTAAAGTAGAAGAGGCAGTGGAAAAGCTGCATTGGTGGAAATTCTGTTCAGGTAAGGGTAAGATACTGAAGGATCCTGCTCTGGCATCTCTGTAAGTGGAGATTGTCAGGAACTGTGTTTTCAAAGATCTGCTGCAAACAGTGCCAGCACAATTCTGCCTTGGTCACAAAGGCTGGTTGTTTTCTCAGATTTCTGTTACCCTTTTCCATGATTTTGCTGGTCAAGATGTGGTAGGAAGTGTTGTGCCAGATCACTCTGACAGATCCCATGAGGAAGGTGAGGAAGAGACTGATCATTGTCCTTCTCTTCTTCAGCACACTGGGAGAAGCTTGGGCTCAGCTCAAGAAGAGTTTAGCTGATGAAGCAGAGGTTCATCTCAAATTTTCTTCTAAGGTAAATGGTTCTTTCTTTTCTGAAGATTTTTGCCCTGAATTGGTGAGCATCTCCCTTCAGTGCATGTTAGTGGGGGAAATAACACATGCATGTGGTACAAATTTAGAAGAATTAATAAGTTGGTGAAAACTTACTGAAACTCTGTCCAATCTTCCTCCCAAAATCAGTTTATTTAGTCTACCTGATGAGTAAATTAAAACACATCTAGCCTTAATTTTTCATAAAAAAGAAGTAAAACTGATTCTAGATGTTGTTCACCTGGGCTCTGTGTTCCAGCCAGTAAATTTAACTAGTGCTTGTACACTTTACTTCTGCAAAGGAAGAAATGAAAAGTAATATTTGGCTTCTCAACAAGAATCTACTTTACCTGTCTGGAAGGAAGAGAACTAGAACTTTGGCTTCTTTTGTATCATTAGGCTTTCTCAAGAGTGTGCTGGGAACATCGTGTTATTTTGGGGTTTTATCTCAAGTGATGCCCAAGGAGATTTCTTTTTCCAAATTATGGTATTTATCTGGGTTTTTTCCACCACATGTGACATGCTCTTGAATCCTGTTACATTCTGTTAACCTCTGTGGGTGTTCAAGTTCAATACAGTGGCAGATACCTCAGCACAACAGCCATGTTCTAGAGGAAAATTATAGCTCTGCACCATTTGTAAGTAATTCAGCAGAGGTTACTCAGGCAACCAGCTGCTGCCTTGGTAACCCAGTGCTCTGCCTTAAACTTCGACATCAGGGCTGTAATTAGTGAAATACTTTTTTCTCCCCATTGTCCTCCTGTATTGTTTTCCAGAAGGAAAAAAATGCACCCTGGAGTGATGTGTGTGTGTGTGTGTGTGTAGGCAGGCCAGGTACAGAGGGGCTTTTCCATTATTTTACTTCTCCTTAAACTCTGCACAGAAACTCCTGTAGCATCCTCTAAACCCTTCCCACTGTTTTTGTGCAAAACCCATGTGGATGTGGCACTTCAGGGGCAGGGTTCAGTGGTGGACCTGGCAGCCCTGGGCTGACCATGGCACTTGAGGATCTTGGAGGTTTTTTTCCCAGCTTAAGGACTCTGTGGTTCTGTGGAGAGCCAGGAGTTACTGCCTGGCTCCTCATTAGTGCCATTTCTTTGTTTTCATTGCCAGCTTCAGAGCGAGGTAGAGAAGCCCCTGCTCAACTTCAGAGAGAACTTCAAGAAAGACATGAAGAAGTGCGACCACCACATCGCGGACTTACGGAAGCACCTGGCCAGCCGCTACTCAGCCGTTGAGAAGGTGGGAGCAGGGAACAGCCTGGAGCCTTTCTGAAACACTGCTGGTTGGAGCAGAAGAGCAGCTGCCCCGTGAGGAGTTTCTGTTCTGTCACAAAGGACCACAGCAGTTCCTGCTGAGGGCTTTCACTGTGAGCTGTGCTTCAGCAGGCACAGTTTGGTGTTCAGCTGAGATCTGGGGGGCAAACATCTTACTGCTGTTTGGTTCATCCTCCCCTTGCCAACTTCAGGCAATGAATTTCTGATACATTGGATGCAAATACTTCTTATCCGTGTGCATCTGTTGCCCTCAAAATTGAGAACACCTTGCCTTAGGACGGCAGCAGGGTCAGGTTGAAGGCTCACCTGGCACAGTGGCCAAAAGCAGGTGGCCGAGGAGGGCAGCTGGACCCTGGGCTGGGAAATCACAAAGCCTTCACGAGAAACATCCTCACTGAAAAAATCCACACAGCAGCAGCAGGCAGTAATGGGCTGATGTAACACCAACCAGGAGGTAGCTGAGGTTGTGGTGCAGGGAGTTAGACCCACAAAATAGGATCTCCCAGCAGCAGAAATGGGCATCCTTGTGCCCCAGCTGCTAAATTGTATCCTGATGAGGTTTGCTTTTGGGTGTAAATTGGAATGGAAAATACCATGGCCAGTCATCCCCCAAGCTGTTTGTGCTTTCAGTAAAGCTCAGCAGGAGTTCCCCGAGGGACAGAACCTGGCAGGATACACAAGGTCCTTAGGCTGAGTGAATGCAAGGAAGGCATTTTTCTGCAAAACACCAAGTTCTTCACACTCCTATCTGCAAAGCAACTCAGTAGCAATGTTGGGAAGAGTGAATTAGGAATAACCTTGGGAAGAAGGAATGAGAGCAGGGAAGAGCTGTGAGTGCAGTGCCTGTGGAACACTGGGCCCCTCACTGATTTCTCTCCTGCAGCTCCCTCTCCAGACCTGCAGGACCCATTTTTTCCATGTTCAGTTCCCAGGGCCTCGGAATGGAACATGGAAAAAATTCCAGGAATGCTTCAGCAGTGCTGTAACATTTAGGCTGGTGTGACTGTAGAAAACTGCAAGGTGCTAAGAAAATATAGTCATGCCAATTTAGTCTGAGACACTTGTACAGTATAAAGAACAAATATGACATGTTTCTAACAAATCCATGCAAAACAAGTGATTTTTATGTATTTATCAGCCTGCATGTAACAATGTTTATTTGTTAAGGTACTTTACTAATTTATCTGTATAACATATATTTGTACTGATAAATCAGGTTTTAGCAGCTTGAAGAACTTCTAAGTAAATTAGTTCAAGTCATCAGTTGTAACCAGACCTCAGGTGCTTGATTTCTACAGTTGGCATGAACCTGAACAAGTTTTTCTGAATTAAGTTCCTATTGTTAGTTTGTGATAGGTGTACGTTGAGTCCAGAACATACTTCAAGACAATTTTTGTAAGATACTTGAAATTACATCAACGATTCAGATCCTAAGAAAAGTGAATGGAAGAGGTGTCTTGGTAATGATGCTGTTTAAGACATTTGAAAGAGGCTCCAGCTCTCTTTTCTTGCAGAAATAATGGGAAAGCTCTTAAGAAGCAGGAGAGTCTGATGATGCCATTAGTCCTTTGCCTTTCTAAGGTTCTCTGAAGAGTTCAGATGCATTTGTGATTTGGTGGTGGTGACTCCTTTGTGGTCACAGGACACTTCTGTGAACTCCACATGGTGCTGTAAGACCCTGAATCCCTGTTAGGACCTGGTTTCATGCCAACCTCTTGCTGAGAAACACTTGTGTGGAGGAGTCCTAGATGGCTGAAAGCAGCTGCCAGTTCTTCTCCTCTGTAACTACTGACTCTTCCTTCATTACTCCAAGGCCCGGAAAGCCTTGACAGAGAGGCAGAAGGATCTGGAAATGAAAACACAGCAGCTAGAGGTGAAACTCAGCAACAAGACAGAAGAGGAAATCAAGAAGGCCAGAAGGAAGTCCACCCAGGCAGGTGAGTACCTGTGCCTGTCAGCTCAGGGGGTGAGCAAGGTGGGATGCACCTGCCCATCCATCCACGTGGCTCTTGGTTTTTAACACTGTAGCCACAAAGTCAAAGTGAACCCTGCTACAAATCTGGGGGATGTTAAATGCTCAGAAGAAACAAGCCTAGTTTTCCCAACTCAGATGTCACAAGTTATTGGTAACTGAGGTGAGAACAACAAAAGTAGGGTGAGTTTTTTTTCTGTTCCATGAAAGTGTCCTTAGATTACTGGATGTTTGTGGAACTTCCAAAGTCAGATGCAGAGGAGCTTAGCTGAGGGTGTTTCTTCCATAAATCATAGTTCCTTCCTTGGTTCTTTCCTAGATCACACTCACCCACAACTTTGTGGGTGCCTATTACACTTACTATTACTGTCTTTTTCCTTGAAAGTGATTTTTTTGGGGGTTTTTTTCCACTGCTACTCAGTGACTAAAATAATTTCTCTTGTAGGAATACTGAGGATGTAGTAGTGTGTACTGTACTGAGGATACAGCCACTTGCTGTGACCTGTGCATATTTTACAGAGGCTCAAGGCACATCTGCAGGATCCATCAGGAACTTTTTTGAGATCTGCAAAGCTGATACATGCAGCTCAGTTAGTACCTTGGCTGAAAATAAGTTTTAGCTAGGGCTTCCATGTTTCATCTCTTCAATAAGGGCAGTTCCTTGGCAGAGTGGTCCTTCAGAGTTCTGAGGTTTTTAGAACTTCAGGATAGGTGTCAGGGTTTTAAGGAGTCTGGGAGGAGTCAGTGGCAGTGTGACCTTGTGTACAGGCAATCATTTGAGAAGAAAGAAAAGTTATGGTTTAACAACAGGAGGCTCTGTGAGAGCTGTTCTTTATTCACCTGAAAATTCACAGTCTCTCTTTGTTCCTTGGGTCCCTAGAAATTGTTTCTAATCGACTTTTGTTGAACAAGCAAGGAAGAGCTGAAGATCAGAGAGGGAAAGAGAAATTGAGCCTCATTTAAAGAACAAAGAGAATTTCCTAGCTGGAAAGCAGCAATCTCTGAGAATTGTTTTCCAAATTTGCCACCTGCCTTTCCCCCTCTGTCAGTGCAGAGTCCTGCAACAAAGAAAAAAATGGAAAGAGCTGCTGCTTCTTGTGTAACTGCCCTGATCACAGAAGGAGCTGGAGCTCAGCTGGATCAGGCATCTCCAGAGGCTGGAGAATGCATGAGGCTGCAAATCAGCATCCCTTCATCCAACAGCTGGGGCCTGATGCACTGCTCCCCTTTGAACAGACCCCTCTTAGACTGCAGTCTCACCACAGAGTGCTCCCCTGCAGCTCCATAACTCACCAGTGTTGATTTCCCATTTTAATTACTTGATTTTTCAAATACCACTTTCCATCTGTGGCTTTTTTTTTAACTGAAGTAACTTGCCTTTTTCATATTTCTGGGCATTTTGTAAAATACTGCTCTTAATGCTTACATTTTTCTTTCAAAATCTTGTCTTTGCCCCTATTCATTCTCACCCCAATCACCTGCTTTTTTGCCATACATCAAGTGCATGCATTTAGTTGAAATGTTGGTCCATGCAGCAAATACCTTGTAGCAGAACTCCTCTGGGGAGTGGATGAACCCCACCAGGGTTCATCTTCAAATCCTTGGGGTCTACAAAACCTGACCTGCACTTTCCTTCTAAGCTCTGGCTAGAACAGACTGATGTGTTGCTTTCTTGACTCTCTCAGGGGATGACCTGATGCGCTGTGTGGATCTTTACAATCAAGCCCAGTCCAAGTGGTTTGAGGAGATGGTGACCACCACTCTGGTATGTAACATCTAAAACTACCCTTGCAAAGTTGTAATAGCCTGCAGTATTCATCATTCACAGCTAGTCCAGTGCAAAGCAGTGGGGAAAATCGGGTGATAAATCTCACATTGTGTTTCCCATTCTCAGTCCTAAGAAAAACTCATCAGTAGGGGAAAGAGGAAATAATTGTTTCATTGCAGAAGGCATTAAACCAGTTCAGGGCTGCTTAGGGGCCAGAACACTGGAATTGTCCTTAGGAAGGATGAAGTGACACACAAGAAAACCACACGATAAGTCACCAAATCCATTTATACATTAATGAATTTTTCTGTTCCATGATTTCACAATTTTCTTCGAAGTCTCCCCAGAGCCATCTCTTCTGCAGACTTAACAGCCCCAGTTGTCTCAGCCTGGCTTGCTACAAGCTCCTTTGGAGCATCTCTGTGGCCTCCTCTGGACTTAATCCAGAAGCTGCACATCCTTCTTGTGCTGCCAGCCCCAGAGCTGGCTGCAGTGCTCCAGGTGGGATCTCACCAGAGCCTCCCCTAAGGCTTCCCCTCCAGACCCTTTACTACCCTTGTGGCCCTGCTTTGGACACACCTAACAGCTCAATGTCTTTTTTTAATATTGTGGTGCCAAAACTGCACACGGTGCTCAGTGTATTCAGTCCAGAAGGACTAAATGCAGATTTTGGGGTATAATACCAGAATCCAGAAGAAGAGGGAGGCAGAAAATACCTGGAGGAAAGTCAGAAATCACCTGCCTTTCCAACTAAAGTGTTGCTGGGTTCTGCTTACTGCCAGCTGGGCAGGGTGGAAGCTTGTCCTAGCTCATCATCTGGTGAACTGTGCTCTGACAGGTACCTGGTTGGAATGGGGGGTGCTCTGAGCCCCCCACCCCAGTGTGCTTTCTGCTGCCCCAGGGAATCACTGTAACTTCTGTAGCTGGCAATAAAGCACGCAAAACTTCTTGCAGGAAGCAGATTCCCTCTTGCTGGCAGCATCTCTGAAGGCAGTGGCTCCACTCTCTGCCTTGGTTGTCTCAGTTTTGGACCCTTTTGGAAAGGTTTGACCTTCTTTTCTGTTGCTAGGCTCAGGCTGAGATGACTGCTGTTGCTTGCTGTTTCTTATTCTTTGCAGAGCAGAGGAATGTGCAACCACAGAGTCCAGCTCCAAAGCATGACCCTGGGGCAGTATCGCACCTACTGGCAGCCTTTTGTGTATCATCCTTTCTCTGGGCCTCCAAGCTCAGGTTCCAGTAAAAATATGGACTTGTTTTTCTTCATGTCCAGGAGCTTGAGAGACTAGAAGTTGAAAGGGTGGAGATGATTCGGCAGCATCTGTGCCAGTACACACAGCTGCGGCACGAGACAGACATGTTCAACCAAAGTGTAAGTGTGCTTTTTCTTTGGTCTCTGTGGTCCTCACTGCCCTCCAGCTGAGCAGAGTGGTCCCTCCTGACCTGCTCTGACTGCCTTTTGTCAAAGGAGGTTGGAGAAGTGTCTGCAGGCAGCTTGTTAGCCTGCAGCAGTGCTGTGGTGCCTCCCTGCAGTCCTGCTCCTCCAGGAGTCTCTGATCACATTTCATACTGCTGGATCACAGCTCTTTCCTGAGGGACACACAACCAACTGAGGTACACTTGGCCAGCAGGAGCCATTATTAGCTCTCCCAGCATGATGCACTACTCCATGAGGTCTTCTGTTTGTGCCAGGAAGATGCTGAATTGTTTCACTGTTGGAAAAGGGAGTGTATCTGTATTTTCCTTATTAAAAACTGGCCATTTACCAAATATTAAAGTATGGGGGATGCATGCTGACTCTGTGCAGTTGTGTTTGCTGTAAGGTGCAGATTGCAGGACAGGAGTCAGAGGCTGCCTGGCACTGGAAACCTGTCCCTGCTTCTTCATGTTAAGTCTCCCTCTTTTGTGCTCACCACAAGGCTGCACGTTCAGACCTGTCTTGTCCATCCAGTCTCATGTACCTGCAGCTCTCACTTGTCTGCAGATGCAGTGTGGGCATGCCCACAGCTGCTCTGCATGTCACAGCAATGACTCTCTGCTTGAAGTGTGCCCTTGACATTTGGATTCTTGTTTTCTTCGTTTCAGACAGTAGAACTTGTGGATCAGTTGCTTCGGAAAGTGGATCCTGCCAAAGACAGGGAACTGTGGGTAAAAGAACACAAAACTGGAGATATCCGACCTGTGGACATGGAAATATAGACTGATCTGTAGTTGGATGTGATGAGTCCACTGAATTAAGCAGGCTAACATTTGTTTTTAAGGGTCAAAAGAGCATAGGGAAAAGGTTGTTTCACTCCCAGACAGACACCTTGTAATTTATGCCTGTATGGGCTATCTCTGTTCCATTTAGTCATTACAATGGTCCTCGTTGTGCTAAGCCTTAAGCACCAGACATTCCAGGGTGAAAAAACCAGATGTGTGCTTCCCACCAGAGGTTCCCAATTGCACGCAGCTTCCAGGAGAAATCTGCTTCCTGGCACAGAAAGTGCTCTGTTCTTCAGTGACTTTGTGCTCCACCCCTTGCATGACTATCTCTATATGGTATGTTAGAACATGGCAGAGAGCCTCTGGCCAGCAAGGAGATAACTGAATGTGATGCAGGAGGCAAGGAAGTCCTGATCATGAATCCCAGCTCTATCACTGACTGCTCTCATGGCCATAATGAGTCAATTAACTTTCCTGGCTGCCCCATTTATAAAATCTGTGTCAATACATTGCTTTCATATAACACTTTCACCATGGCAGAGAAGTGATGGCCCTTCTCCCAAAACCTATGGAGAAGATTCCTGTTCTTCCTGTTTTATACTCCCTCTCAGGGACACATAAACCCATTTTCATGGTCTCTGTTGTCGGCCAGTTGGTAAGTTTGAAAGTGTTAGCATCACAATTTCTTATCAGGAAAGACTTGGTTGTACTATACCTACCTCATTAGCTGTCAGAGTGCCCTCAATGACAGAAGGAGGTCGTATTCCAAGGAATAAATGAGATGTTTCAAATCTTTCCTGCTCATGCAAGGTGTTTTTCCACAGAATCTCCTTAAAGACAGTCCTCTAATAGTTTACTCGAGATTCAGGTTTAAATTTCCTTTGTTGGTTTCTTCAGACGAATATCACAGACTTTAGGGATTTTTAATTATAGGGTTTGTCCCGCTAAATTTTGGCTTTTATCTTTTTGGAGCCTGATTTTCAAAGGTGCCATGAATATGTGATGCTAGATTGCATTCAGTGTAGATGTAGGTGCCCAGCACTTCTGTACCCATCAGAGTCTTAGCCTGAATTTTTTCTGTTACCCTTGCTGCAAACCACCAAAAATTCAACACTGCTCTTAGCAAATAGTGTTTTATAGTTTGGAGACTGGTTTTGAAAAGGTATTTATTTCCTTCTGCTGTTATTTCTGATTGAGTATTCAATGTTGCTGTTAATATATTTTTTCAGCATTTCATACAATGCAAAGATGCTTCAGATTCTTGCTTTAGATCCAGGAGAAATCTTGATTCTCACCACTGTGGCCTTTACTCAGTGTTTACTGTGGTCTTAGCTACAATATCCCAAACCAAACTCTTTCCTTTGATCCACAGTTTTGCTCCATTTTATCTCACTGTTACTGCCTTTTTCTCCCCAGCCCCAGAACTGCATCCTTCTTTTGTTCTACTGCTATTCCAGGTTTTTGTTCACCATCCTCCAGCTGCTGTGATTAGATCACTGGGAGTCAGTATTCCTCTTTACAAATACAAACTGAGACACAGAACAGTCTTACCTGAAGCATGTTTATAGCATTGCTGCAGGGGTTATTTTTCTGATTTATTATTTCAAACCAAATTCTCTTGCAGTTTTCTACTGCTCCCTTTTTTTCAGCCATCTCTTTACTAGTACAGGTTCATTCTTGTCTTGCAAATGCCTTCACAACCCACTCCTCTTCATTAACCTTTATAAACCTTTAGCATCCTTTGCATGTTGGCAGTTGTAGTGTCATGACAGCTGCATGCTCAGGATCTCTGCTCCTGCTGTGACACTTCTGTGCTGCACTTCCCCTGCACACTTGGGAATTTGGACAATTTTCTTCGTGGTGTTGGAAGAGCACGCTGTGCTGTGAGCCTCACCTGAGTTCCTGCACAGAGCATTGCAGCACCACTTGAAGTGTTTGGTTTGCCTGAGTGTCCCTGAGCTTAGTACGAGCCTCCCTGGAATCCTCTCCTTCCCTTCTTCCCCAAGCAGGGCAGTTGATCTCTCCTTTTCAGTCTTTCTGCTGATTCACTCTCTGTCTTACTAATTTTTGGCCATATCAGTGTATACTTCTCCTAACTCTTACCTTGCACTTCAGAGGACAGGCACTTTCTTATTTTTTAAGCCACAAGTCCAGGTTGAAATTTCAAAACTTCAGTGGCCAAAATAATGTGAATATGTGAAAGCTGCATTTCAGGTTGCCCCGTGTTCTAGGCTGTATTGTTAATTGAAATGAGCAATCTTGACAATGCCTCAGCACATTCCTGTTTGATTGTAAAACAAAGCTAGCTGTGCACTTTATACAGTATTTTCCTTAATAAATACCTGAAATAATCTATTAGCAATTACACTTTATTTTTCCTCTTTCTTGAAAGATGTCTGTTACTTTATCTATTTTGGACTGGAAATATTGTCCAGTAGCACAGGTTTCTCTGGGGACTGTAATGTGTTTTGGTTCTTCTGCTAAGGTCTATTTATGCTGCTCTAAATTCTTAGTTGGGGGGTTGTTGTTTTTGTTTCTTTGGAGGGTTTTTTGTTGTTGTTTTTTTCCTTTTGGTTTCGTTTGCAGACAGTTTTCCTGCTTCTAGTTCTTGGTCCATTTGAAATGTTTCAGGGATGTGAGTTGCCCAGAACAGCAATTCTCTTGGTGGAGTCTGCATCTCTTTTCCACTTCAATAACCAGAGGAGAGCACAGGTCCCTGGCTGTTGGTCTTTCCCAGCCCCAGGACACTCTGGGTTCTGCTCCACGACAGGTGAGATGCTTCATCCACAACACTTCCATCTGTATTCAGTGCAAGTTTTGCTGCTGCTTGTAAAGAGTTTTCAGCTCATTTCTTTCAAAAGATGGTATTCCTTCCTGATATGACACTGCAGATCAGTGTTACCTGGCTCACTCCCTTCTCTGACTGATGGATTTTGGGTAGTGTGGTGCCTTACAGGTCAGGCTTCCCTTGCTTCTAACAGGCAGCATCTTCCAAGGGTTCAGAGGAGAGCACGGGTTCCTGCTCTCAAAGGTGACTCTGGGAGTTTCAGCATTGCTCTGTTTGCCTCCCACTGAGTTTCAGAAATGCAGTGGAACCCAGTCTGTCTTCATGCTCATCCTAAACAGCTGCCTCTCCAGAGCAAGATCAAACTCAGTGTTTTATTAAAATTCTAGCATGGAATGTGTGGATGCTGCGTGATGCAGCTGCAGTGTGACTGGTGGAATACCAAAGTGAGTCTCTCACCTGCAGCACTGAGCTTAGGCATCACCTCATTTCATCTGGCATTTTGCTGTTCTGGTCACTGTGGGGACCAGATTGGCAGGGTTACCTCTGCATGCTCTGAGGTCCCAGAGCAGGTCAGGTCTCAGTTCTCAGTTTGCTTTCACTGGCAGAGGTGGAAGGAGGGGGAATTTTCCCCAGGTCCTCAGCAGGTAGCTCTGCTTGCCCAGATCTGTTTCACCACCTGTGTTTTGGGAGTGCTGCCACACCTGTGAGCTCCCTGTTGGTCTGAGCCATGCTGTCACACCCTTGTCCTGTGCTGGAGGGCTCTCTGGCAATCTCCATTTCAGCCAGAGCCTTTTGGCCCTTCTCTTAGCAAAAGGGCTTCCTGAATTCCCTGGCCTCAGATCTGTTGGGTGTCCTGACACCCAGCAGTGCCAGAGCTGGTGAGGTGCTTGCCAGCTGCACCCTCAGCTGCCATACAGAATGAGAACTTTTTACTCATCATCCACACCTTCCTGCCTGTGTCTTCAGAGCAGAGGTGAACATCTTTAAGGTATTCTTTCAGCCTTTTTCCTGCCAGAGCTCATTCTGGATCCAGTGCTGTTGGCTGATTCCTGTTGGAGTTCATGAGCTGAAAGCAGTGAACCCTTTACCACATGGGCCAAATGCACTCTTCTCCCATTAGCAGCAAGATTCCAGTTTCTTTCTTGGAGCAGTATCCCAAAAAGGCCTAATTCTCAGTTTGCCAACCTGCTGCAGATGCAGTCATCTCTGTAACTCACACTTGTTCATCACTTCTATGGGCAGGACATCTTTTGAAAGATCTTGGTTGCTCCCTTATAGGGACTTCAGTTCATTATTGGACACTGGAATTGTAGAAGATAGCATTAATTTTATTTTTTTTTTAATTTTAAAATACTGTAACAGCAGTGAAAATCATACAGAAATCCCTGTTATGTTTCTAGACTCCCTTTCCCCCTGTGCAGCCCCTTCTGAGCTGCTGGGGGGCAGCTGTGCTCCCCCTTATTGCACAGGTGAACACTGAAATCACAGTTCCTTGAGTGCCTGACAGGCAGCATGCAAACTTGTGCACTGCTTCTTTTTCCTTTCATGCAGCTTTTTTTTTCTTTGCTTGGGTTGGGTTTTTTTTGGAATTTTCTGTGAGGCATTCACAGGAAACTTCTATATGCTTGTAGCAGTCGTAGATTCTCAGGCTTTGTTAGAACTTCCTAGAATTGTCCCTGTTTTTAATGTCATTATTTAAATGTTAGCTGCAAGTTAGGCTGGTTATATAGAAATGGGCATTCTTCACCTGGTTTTTTGGAAGTGCTCAGCACTCAGAGTTTTCTTGGAATTTAACAGGTAGCTAAGAGATAAGACTCTTTGAAAATCAGGCTAACAAACAGAAATGCACAAGCCTCTTTTTTCCTTACTTGTACTCAAGTACATGGATAAAGTAAACATTAAGAAATGAGAAATAATTAACGTGTGTTGCTCTCTGTGCAGCTGCCAGCAGCTCCAGTGGTGTTCCTGTGTGGGGCTGCAGTCAGAACACAACTCTGGAGTATGGACCCACAGCTGCTGATGCAGCTGTAAGAACTCAAATCCCAAATTCAGAGACAAGGCAGCTCTGCCCATCTATTTCTTCAGTCACACACAGGGAGAGAAAGGGCACTGCTTACCCAGGTGGGTCCTTCACCACCAAGCACCTTAAGAAATCCAGACAAGCACTTTGAAGGTCCCCCTGGGATGAGTAGATGTGACTTCTTGATGTGATTATTGGATGTTTCCTTCTGAACTCAGAGTGGATTTACTGTTTCACAGTATCTGCTGTGCTCTTGTCCACTAGTGCAGCCTGCTGGGCCTGTTCCCAGAGATGGCAGCAGGCTCCAGGGTCCTGAGGGCAGTCCTGGGCACCCTGACATTCCTCTCATTTGGCAATTACATCTTCAAAAGGCAGTGTCAAAAAGGCAGTTTTCAAAATAATGAGCCTTTCAGTTCACAGACCTCTCTGGAAAGCCTGCAGGCTTTTTGCTACTCAGTGTGTGTTGAAATAGGAGAGTGCTGAAGCGTTGGCTCTGAGGAGTTCCTGCTCTGTGGCCATTCCTCCCATCCTCTCACAGGGATGGGGAGCAGCCCACAGGCATCCTGTGAGCACCAGAGGAGCCTGCTGGCCACATCTATCTTAGCCAGGTGGGCAGGAGTCACAGCTAAATTCAGATTACAGCAGACACGTAGGGCAGGAAGATCCTTACCTCGCTGGCATCTCTCAGACCCCGCTGGGCAACGATGAGTGAGGGGCCCCTCGTTCTCCCAGTCCTGCTCAGCACTTGGAAATCAGTGCTGAAATGGGTCTGTTGCCTCCAGAGCTGTCCAGCTCCCACCTGGCTGCACCCGTGGAAGACCAGTGCTGCCCTGGGGGCTGCAGAGGGGCTCTGGCCTTTGGCTGCCCCGGGTCACACAGCCCTGCTGGAGCCCAGTGGGACTGAAGTCTCTCCTGGCAGCAAAGCCTTGTCTTTTCCTGAGAAGCACTGTTGTAAGAATAACACCCTCTGCTTTGTCTTATTTTATTTTATTCATCTGAGTGGTGCATCTTTCAACTCTTTATTTTTCCCTCTATTTTGTTTCTGTAGGCAGCCCTTCATCAGTGAAGTACAACACTTTTCAGGACTTTTAATTTTGAAATTTCATAGAACATATCTGTTACTTCAATGTGCTAACCAAACTTCATGCTTTGGGCTGTTTTCTGAGAGTTTTAAGAGCTTTTTTGGAGAGGTTATTTTGGATTTTTTTAATCAGCCACCAGGTTTGGAAGTGTAATAATTTCTTTTTGTGCTAGCTGCAGTTTCTTTTTCCTTCCTGGATGTTTTTTCTGAAGGGACCAACACATAGCACAATTCAACTTAAATTTCTAATCCCATGCATTCCTCAAGGCAGAAACCTTTTGTGCCTAATGATGCATCTGAGTCTAAGAACTGTACGTGGATAAAATCTTTCATAGACCAATTAAAAAAATAAGTCTTAGATAAACCACATAATAATCACAGAAAAAAAAACACATAGATTTGAGACATTCAAATTTAATTCCCTCAACTTACATTAAGTTGAACTATTTCAGGTGTGTCATAAGAGACAAACTCAGTGGATATTCAGAATAAAAGCTTTCCAGCTGCTCTATCCAGGTTTAGGGAGTGGACAGGACTATAATTTTGAATATATGCAGTCTTTTAGGGCTACTGATTTAACAAGTAACTGAGTAATGGCTTGTACCACAACCCTATTAAAATTCTGCTAGTAGACCCCCTTGAAGTGCCTCTTTAAACAGTATCTGCTACAAACATGTGAAAAATACAGATTCACCCTACAAATTGCCAAATCTCAGGAGCAGCCACTGTGCACAGATGTCTGCAGGATTCTCAGCCCCTTCCTTGCTCTGAGCTGTGCACCCTTTTAGGACACCCACATCTCCAGGAGAGCTGCCTCTGGCTCTGGTAATTTGCTGTCCAGCTCAGGCATCCTAAGTTCTCAGTGCTGAAAATGGAATAGAAGAAATTAGATTTAAAAGCAACTGCATTGAAGCTAATCTTTGGGCCCATCCTTGGTCTCAGTAGAATAAGCAGGGAATTCTGCATAAAAATAGAATGCGGTGATAATTTTGCATAAAAGAGTTGTTACACTTTATTGTGTAGAATTAGTTAATAATAATAATAAAAGCCCACAACGTGTTTTTTTACAGCAGTTGCAGAGAAGAAATGTTCTGGTCCTGGAACTCAAAAGCTGAAAGTGATTTCAGGGATCTCACATCTGCTAACATAATAATCAAAGTCAAGTTAATCCCAGAATTTGGGAATGGTTGACCTGAAATCCCTTGTTCCTTTGGAGATTTTTGATGAAATGACTGAGATTATCAGAATAGCCTAAGGAATTTGGATGTCCATTCCCTTTTAGGTCAGAACCACTCTTTAGGGACAGCAGCATCTATCCATGGTGAAAACAGCAGGTACTAGTGTTGGACAAAAATACTTTCCTCTGCTCAGGTGATTCCCTTGTTTTCTGCAACACCAGAATGTGAGAATTCCACTGGGCAGTTCTGCAGACACTGGAGCCACAGGGATTCACAGGCAGGCCAGATTACCAGTCATACACTAAACCAGAGTTTTCTACCAAAATAAAGTTGCTTATTTGGTCCTTTTTGTGTAAGTTTTCCTAAATACTTCTAAATTTCTAGGAAAGTTGTCTTTTGCCAGTACTAATGACTTGTTTTTAAAGATGCTTAACCAAAATTTTATAACTTCCCATAAATTTTGGCTGACCAGACCCCTTAAATAGTTTATTTATCACACAGCCTCTGTCTGGGTTACTAGTAAATCTTGGATCATTGTGGAAATTATAGGATGGCTTTTGTTCCCTAAGGATAGATGAAGGAATCACTTACTGAACTTAAGTTGAATGAAGAAAAGATTTAAGGGGCAGATCTTCAGCTCGAATAAACTGGCAGGGTTCAGTGGAAGCTACTTGATGTCAGCTGTGGATCTTGTCCTTCAGCTTTGAAGGCATTTCCTATATGTAATTTTTTCTGTCTTACTGTAAAACAATTTCATATGGTTAAATTGTATTTTCCTATATTGTTCTGCAAGTTTCTATACACCATAGTGCTCATCTCATCTCCTGTAAAATAAACTGTACAGAGACACACTGAGCATGGAATTGTCTTTACCCAGTTGCTTTTCCTTCTCCCACAGCCCCAAACCTCACAAGTGCAGTTTGATCAGAGACCCTAAGGGTGCCACATGGACTTTGTTGATATTAGCTTAATGCTTAATGATATTAGTTTGAATTTGCAGCCACATCACTGGGGTGTAACCTTCCTGTGCTTACCCTTTTCAGACCTTCACCTGACACTCAGACATGGATGGTTCCTACAGTTTTTATTTTCAATTTTTTTTTTCTTTCTGGAAATCAATTTAAGAAACACATGTGGTTAAGTGGTTCTTGAGGCAAGCAAGCTGACCATGAGCAGCCTGAGAGCAGCCCATGGAATGGGTGTGTTTTCATGTTTCAGGTGATCTGGAGCTCTTCCCCACCCTGTCAGTCCTTTACTTTCAAGCTTTATGTGCAGCTTGAAGCTCAGTTGAAAACACTGCTGTAAAACCTTGTTAATCATTTTTCTCCTTTCAATATTTGAGTTAGTATGCACGCTGACAGGTTTTCTGACAGAGCCAGAATCAGGCTTGCCAAAATCCTGCCTAGCCCAACCCCTGCCTGTGGAAGGGGGCTCAGAGCAGCCGGGGGTCACACGTCTGCAGAGCACGAGCCCCCTTCCAGCAGGGTGTGACTCTGGGAGGCAGCACATCCCTACAGCTCATCAGCCTCTGGAGATTCTTCCTAAGGGTTCTTCTGGTTTTGAGCTCGGGTAAGAACTGGTTTCTGCAGCCCCCTGCACTCTGTGCTTGTGCATGGAGGGGGGAAGTGGTGGCAGAGGTGTGCACCTCTCAGAAGGGAGAAGACCCTGAAGGTAAAACATGGAAAAAGTTCCAGGTGGAAGCTCAGTTTTCACAGCAGCGTCTTTGCACCTTGTCCAAAGTTGCCTAAATCTGTTAAAAAAGTCTCAGAACGCTGTTCAGATTCTGATGCAGGTGTAGAGCAGCTGGTGAGTGCCCTCCACGTGCTGTGGTACACTGAGCTGCAACCTGACAGCAAAAAGCAATTCCTTGTAGGGGTCTTTGACACGACCTTGAATCCCAAGTTGGGGAGATGCTGAGCAAGCCATTTGCTGTGCTGGTGCAGTGCCAGTGCCCATGAGAGCACCACAGTTAGAGGACCAGAGCAGGTACTGGCAGTGCAGGGTGGCAGCCTTGCAGTCTGCAGTATTTAGATGCAGAGGTCCCGAGGTTTCAGCCCATTCTGCACAGGAATGTCTGTGCTAGACTTCTGCAGCTGTAATAATGAGAAAATCAGCTTGGATTCCACAATGTCAATCAGCCTTTGACTTCTGAGGTCCATCCTAGAGGAAAAGCAGGAGATAACTGCACCTGCAACATACCTTAGACACCCACAGGTGTCTCAGGCCTGAACTTGAAGCAGTGCTGGACCCATGGGCCTGCCCTAAGGCAGGTTAAGTCCTCTTGGTGCTCTTGGGGGCCCTGACAAGCATCTGCTGGATCTGTCTTCAACTGTGTTGGCCACTGGAAACACAAAGAGACAACTCTGCCTTGCAGAGCTTAGGATGGACAGACAGACAGACAGCCTGCAGAAGGTCACAGATGTTAATGATGATTTGCAGCGTTCATGGAAGGATTCACATATGGCCATTGAAATCGGAGTAGACGTTGAATTGCTGTGAGTCAGTTGAAAAAGTTAAACTTATTCTGCAAGGTGGATGGGCTGGAAGTGTTTTTAAACCTTCAGAGGTCAGTGTGATCTGTGCTCTGCAGGAGGCCCTTAGAAATAAAGCTTTGTGTAAAGTTAAAGCAGTTGGTTTAACTCAGATCTTGTGATCTTTCCTGGTTTGCTGCACTGCCACCATTTGTGTCACATGGATTCAAAGAACACAATGGCAATTTCTGAACTGATGGTCGGATGGGAATCCTGTTTGCACAGCTTGCTTTGAGCTAACCTCACACACAAGGGAGGTTTCAGCAGTCATGATCCTCTAGCTTGACTCCAACCACAGAAATACTCATGTCACATTTCTTCCTTGGGGAAGTTACTGTCTCGCTCCTTATACAAATGAAAAAAAATTACAAACATGCACTGGTGAAGTATTTACTGTAGGGACAAACAGTCCAGCCTCAGTGGTCTGTGCTGCAGGCTGTTTGCACTGATGTTTCCACCAGTCCCTGAAAGCAGAGGATGAAAACCTTCAGCTCAGATTTGATTCTGACTTCCTGTTTTATCAAATAGAAAACCAAACACTCAAATCTCCCAGAGCTACAGCAGAAGTTACAGTCTTTTTATTTACAGAGCTATGATTTTTTTTCTTTTTTTTTTTTTTTTTAGACTTAGCAAATGTTTTAAGACTGTGTCTGATTCTTTGCTCAAAGAGAGTGGGACTGTTTTTTTGTATCAGCTGCTTGGATGTCTTTGGGTTCTGCAGTCAGCTCTGCTCTCAGGCTTCAGGGGCTCTTCCCACCACCCTTCCACTTCCTGCAAGTCTCTGTGGAAGGGAGGAGGACTGGATGGCACTGTGATGGAAGGGGGGGGTTAGGTCCAGACACCCTCCTAGCCCTGCTCACAGCTCTCAGGGATCTTTCACGGGGGCTCACACTGCAGCTTGTGTGCAGCTGTGTGTGAGAGCACAGTTAACAGCCTGCTTGCTGTGTGCTTACAGGTACCCCCTGTGCCCAGTGCCTTCCTCACCTTTGTTGCTTTGTGCTTTTCCTCTCTTTGCTGAAACCAATTCATTTCTTACCTGCCAAGCCTGAAAAGTAAAACTCTGGGTTAGGCCAAAGGTCTGTGTAGCCAAGAGTCCTGGCATGACAGGGACCAGTAAGCAGCAGTTTCATGGGGAAGGGTGGGAGAAGAAAGCTTTGCAGTAATTGCATGGAATGCATTGTGGCTCAACCCTAGGGTACACTTGGGTCCCCTGCTCAGGGACTCTTCCCCAGCAGTGTCAGGGTTGGAGTTAAACAGCACTCGACAGATTTTTTGCCTCCCTACAGACAGATAGATGGACAGTTTAGTCAGTGATTGATAATTGATCTTCTCTGATACCTTCCTCAGATAAAGTCCAATAAATCCACCCCTTTCCTTCCCTGAAAGGCAAAGGAGAGAGGGAAAAGCTGAAGAATTCTCCCTAGTGCCTTTTTGTTGTTTTTCTTCCTTTCCTTAGTTCTTCTAGGTGGTGTTCTGCATCCTCTTTGCTCAGCCAATGTGATGAACGTGGTGCACAAGGAAACAGCCCTTGAGGGCTGGGTATGTGGCAGCTGAACTTTAATTTCCTGGAGCTAATTGCAATGATGAAGCTCCCAAGCAGCTGCTTCTCACTGTAGTTGTGTGTGGCTCCAGGAATGACTGCAGAGATATCTAAACAGGAGATGACATTTAGCACAGCAGAGAGTTTGTGAGATTTAAAATGGCAGGTGGAAAAAATATAGTTAAAAATCCAGAAAGGTCGTTGCTATGGAAGCTGGGAAAGATGATGTCAGCAAAATAACATCATGAAGAATTTTACAGATGGCAGAATTTCCTTAATGGGAGCTCAGACTGATGGGAAAAGGGGAGAAAATTCCAGAATCAAATGAAAAGAAGTGAAAGGAAGGGCCAGTATCATTGATTCCAAGGCATAACTGACAGAGCTTTCCAGAATGGAGTGTTTGTGCTTTGCTGTTTGAGCCTTTGAGGCACAGACTCTGACATGTAGAAGCAATATGTTTAACAAGGAATGTAAGTACACATGAATAATTAGCATACAGTTGACATCTGTGGCTGTAGGAGGAGCCACTGTGTCTGGAAGGTTGTGTTCTAGGTGTAGTAAAATATCAAAGATTAATAGCCTGTCTCACAACAGATTACTGAGATGGAATAAATCTTATTTGTACATATCAGAGCAGTTATCACACCACATCTAATGGCAAAGCTCCTGACCCCCACAGGCTATTCTGGGCTTGGAATACAATTTTTTTTTTTTTTTTTTTTTTTTTGGTCATGCAAGTTTTGACAGAAAGCAAAATCCTTGGCAAAGACAACTCCAAAGCTGTGGCAGCCAGGTTTGGCCGTGGTTGCCTCTGGTGTCCTGAGGATCAATAGACCACCTTGTCTTGCTGAGTGCATTGATCAGCAGAGTCCAGACTCCCAGGACTGTGGGAAGCCTTTATCTGCCACCAGGCTTTCTCCTAAGGCAGTGGGGATCTGGGGAGTAAAGCTGAGAAACCAAGTGATAAAGAGAAAACACCTGCACAAGCATAAACCCCTGGGGGAACGTTAAACTTTCTGTTGCCTGATAATTAGTCAGTGTGCAAACCAGACGCATAATTTACATAAAACACCATTTTATGGAAATAAAATAAACACCAGTTTAGGTCAGGCTGTCTCCTCCACTGTTGTTTGGTCAGAACCAGATGCTATTTCTTGTCCTTCCCAGTGTCTGTGCGTGCAGTCTGTGCACTGGTGGCACCCCTGGCTGCTGCAGGTGCTTTTATCTCCCCAGGCTTCAGTGGCCCTCCAGGGGCACACAGAGGCTGGGAAGAAAACCCCAGGAGGATTCCTGACCTTCACCTTGCCAGGAGGACAGTCAGCTCTTCCTGACTCTGACTAACAAATGGGAATTGAGAAGTTCGCTGCTGTCTTCTAGAAATATTTCGAAATTCGGAGCTTGTAATAATTCTGTAAAATAAATAATGCTGTTTTCTTACTGTTATCTACTTAGAAAGGCTCTTTCTGGAGGAATCCATGTGATGGTTGTTTTTGTCTGGATCAGACCTCAGGCCAACAGGGCCTGCTTATATAACAAGAGCTCATTTTTATAAACTGAAAGAGGCAAAAAGCCCAAACACATAATAGAGAGGAAAAAATACAGCTAGAGGGACTGCTGCTCAAAACACAGAAAACTGGTTTCTTGACCATATGAAAATCTTTAAAATGCAATTAAAAAGTAAACTATTTCACTGAGATGCCATAAAACCTTATAATTTCCATGTTTTAACACCTAAATAAAACACATTCTAAATCACTTCAGTCTCTTTAATGTCTTAAACAATGGCTCTAGAAGAAATCAGCCTGTTTTAAATTGAAGAAGACTCTCTGTGTGTATGTGTGGTGTCTGGTGTTTCCAGTGGCTGCTGAAGAAATCCACTGCATAATTCTATATAAGCAGAATTCACATTCTAGTAAAAAACCCTTAAAAACTGCAGATATATTATTTTTAAATGGATCAAACATTTACAGTTTATTAATATATTACTGAAATATACAACTTGGTATTGATTAAATAGGTTAACACAGATAGAACTGTAAAAGAAATACTTTTTTAAAGTGCCAGAAATACCTTCTTGAACTAGTGCTAGTCAGTGAATTGATCTGTTCTTTGCAATAAAAGAGTATAAATGCCACAGGTTGCATGGGCTAAACCTTTGTAGCCTGATAAATAATCATAAAAGCATTGGTAAGTTATATAAGCTGGATCATAGAATATTAACAAACTTGATTGCATTTCATAGGTCTCTGGATGAGTTTGGATGTGAGAAATGAAACTTCACCGTGGCTCTTGTTGAATGGAGGGGGAAGGATTTCACAATATTCCTTTGGTGCTGTCACAGTCCCATGTCTTTATCCATCTTGGGTCCCCTGGGAGGAAGGTGGAGGCAGCACTTAGCACTGTTTTGTCATTAAGGACACATGTAGGGCAAACCAGAAGTCACAGTGTTTTGTGTCAAAAAAAAACCAAAAAAAACCCCCCAACCAACCAAACAAAAACAAACAAACAAACAACAAACAAACAAACAAACACAGAAAACAGAAAACAGAAAAAAAAAATACAGAACATTTCATTTGGGCACATTCCATGGAAGTATTTTGGGTTTTCATCTCATGGCATTTCCAGCACTAAATTTTAAGTGAAGATGCTCAAAAATGCAAGCAAAAGCTTGGTTCTTCCCAAGTTTGTTTTTTGGGTTTTTTATATATATCTATATCTAGATATAGATCTATATATCTATATATATGTATATGTTTGGTCTGGTTTGTTCTAAAATTGGGGTGGTTTTCTTGAGATGGGGTATGATTTCAGTCTGTGAAGGAAGGAGTCTTCCACACACATCTCTCTATTTATGAACCACTCCTAGGCAAAAGAAAAACTAAGAACTTCTCATGGTGTGACTCAAAGCGAGTCTCAGAGGGATGAAGCTGACAAAACGTGTCCCCAGAGCCTGTTTACTTCCAGAGTTCATCCTGCTTCCTTGTGTACATCACAAAAGCAAAAATGTCAGCTCAGAGCAGAACTGCTCCATCCAGAAGACCTCTTTGACCCAGCCACACCAGCAATGTCCACATAAATAACGTTTTTCTCAGCCAAAAAAGCCCTGGAACACCTGGGGTATCAACAGCTTTGTCCTTGCACGTCGCAGAGCTCTGACAGCCTGGAGGTGAGAGATCTTTCTGAGCACTGGCTGTTGGCAGGGGCTGTCCCAGGGGGCAGCTTCCTAAATTTCACTTTCCTCAAAGACCTCCTCGGTCGTCTCTCCGGTGGTGACCTCTCCCTCGCTGCTGTCGGACATGCTCAGCTGGGGGGGGCCTGGGCTGGCCTCTGGCCTCTGCCTGCCCAGCACCTGCTGCAGCTGCACGTCCCAGGGCTTGCTCCCCTCCAGGCAGAAGTGGTGCTTGCTGCTCAGGTGCTGTTTTTTCCGTTTCTGTGAACATTTCCTGAGGTATTTGATGTTTTCCCCGAGAAAGCAGAGTTTGCAGCCGAAGGGATCTGCCAGCAGGAAGCGGGACCACTGCTTCTGCAGCTCTGCTTTCACCTGAGGGGAGGAGGAAAGAGGCATGTGACCAGCCTGTAGTTCACTGACACAAACACCAGTTTGTGAAAATTCCAGTTTTATTGAAAACACTGGTTTCCTTGTAACAGGAGAGGAGCTGCGAAGCGCCGAGCTTCCTGCCCCTTTGGGGTTCACCTGGGGCTTGTAGGGTGGGAACAGATTTGTTTGCTAAATCGGTCTGAAGAGTCCAACCTCTTCACCCTGACTTAGGAGAGTTTCTCCTCTGCAGATCTGATGTGTGTGAGAGCTCAAGTGACCCCCCTGTTCAGAGTCTGCTGCAGCGAGGAGGAGGAGGAGGAGGAGGAGGAGGAGGAGGAGGAGGAGGGAAGCCCAGGGGCTGTGCAAACGAGGACCACGCAGCTGTGCCCAGGTGTTGAGCTGGTGCAGCTGGTTTGCTTTGTTAAAACATTTATCTGGCAGCCTGATGGAAATGCTGGGCCCTGAGTGTCCCCCTGCCTGCAGAGCACAGCAGGCTCCAGCCCTGTGGGGAGGAGCTGGGGCTTCCCCTGGCCCTAACCAGCAGCACTTTGGCCTGAGAGTTCAGCTGGACCAAGGGGGAAAAGGCCAAAAGAGCAACTTCTAAGAGCTGATGAGAGCTGCTGGCAGTTCTGTGCCCTTTGCACATGTCAGGCAAGCACTTCCCTAGTGCAGACAAGTGGCAGCTCTCTTGATGCCTTAGGATTTTAGCTCTTCTATTTTTCATATCTTTGTAATCCTGTAATTCTTCAGTGTGTAACTCTAAACTGCATATACAGTGTTAGCTACTGTCTTCATTTTGGTCAGACAAAACAATTCCTCTCTGGGCCTGAAACTCAAGGACATCTGACTGAGGGATGTAAACAACAGTGAACTGGGGAGGGGAGGAAAACTTGGAGTAAATTATTTCATTACCTGAAGCTGTAATTGGAGGATTAACCCCTGATATGTAAATGGACCAAACTTATAATTGTCTGAAAAACTCATTACCATTGTCCATCTTGGGTGTAGCCTTGGGAGGCTTCTGAGTGCTCAGGGTGTATCTGTTGAAGACCTTTAATAAATACTTGCTTTTATTCTCTTAATTTTGTCTAGCCTCTCTTTTAGGTAGCCACTCCAAGGCATCACCCTTTTTTATATAAGTGGTTCTGAAATTACTGCAGATTTCCTTGATAGGTATTTGGCCCCTCTGGCCTACCCTCTGTATAAACCCCATCTGTTTGTTTCCTGGTGTCTTAGGGAAGTGTCCAGGTCCCTGCAGCTGTGTCTGTGTAGTTTGTCCCCTGCCAGTTGTCTGTGCTGAGCTTTTTAGTGTCCTGATGCTGGGTAAGTGTCTGTTTATTCCTGCAGTCTGCACCTGGGCCAAATGTAGGGGAGAACAGAGAGACTCAGCTTAGAAAACATTCCAAATTAACTGAGAGAGCATCCTCTTCCAAGGTAGCTTGCAGCAAGGCAGGCTGAGAGGGCTGGGGTTGTTCAGCCTGGAGAAGAGAAGGCTCTGGGGAAGTCTTGGTGCCCCTCCAGTGCCAAAAGGGCACCAAAAAGCTGGAGAGACACTTTTTACATGTGCAGATAGTGACAAGGGGGGGCATGGTTTTAAACTAGAAGAAGACAGATTTAGGTGAGATGTTGGGAAGGAANAACCCAACCCACTCTGTGATTTTATGAAATGACTTTTTCACCATGTTGCTGAGATAATGGAGCACTCTGAATGTGATCACTTCACCTGGAACTCAGGGGTGAACTCAGCCAGGGTCCAGCCTGACTGACCACAAAGTCTGGGGTTTCAGCTGACTGAAGGAGGGGGGTTTAGGTGGGTGACCCTAAGCCTCTAATGGCATTTCAGCCACCCCAGGCCATCCACACCTCCCCAGTGCTACCACCCCTCAGCCTTCAATGGAAATACTTTGCATTTGAGTCCAAACCTGTGGTAGTTCTTGCTGTTCTCTTCACTGAAAACAATTCCACCAGCTCAAAAGAATGCATACATGCTCTCAATAAGCAGAGCTGGTCATTGGTGTCATTAATACACTTCACTAATGAACTAGAAACTTCTCTCTCAGCATTGTGTCTTACCTCTCCATTAGCAAAGCAATAGAGAACTGCTACCAAAAATCCCTGCAAGAGAAGGGAGTGAGAGGAAAAGGTCAGGGTGCAGGAAATACCTGCAGCTGTCATTTAGAGGTGACATTAGTGTTAGAACCATAAATATAAACAGTGCTCCTTAATGTTCAAAAAGGAAACTAGTTGCCTGCATTTCTTTATTAATGAAGTACCCAGTCACTTGTTTTTGAGCAATTCCTTGCACATTTTGTGCAGATGCTGAAGAACAGATTATAAAACCCAGTTTTATCTTCATTTTTGCTGTCACATAATATTTTTTTTCCAAACTATTGCTGTTATACTGTGCTAGACTAGTGTTATACTAGTATTAGACTGCTGCTATTTCCAAACGTGGTAAAATAAAAAAATGCAGCTTGGTTTCTCATATTGTCTATATGCCTGTTTGGGTTTGTGAATGATTCTACTGAGATCTCATTTGGGTTCTTTTTACAAATTATTTCTATATTAAGTGATTAGTGCAAAGTTCAGCTACATTGAGTGTTATGGCCATTTGGAATTGCTGTTTTTCCTTTGACACTGATTTAGATAAACACCTTAAAAAATCCTACAGATACAACTTGTTTTAAACCAACCCCAAAATTATTATTTCCAGTTGCCTCTCTGTGTCTGGGTTTGATCTCAGGCTAAAGCAGCTTACAGGCTGCACCTCAGCCCCACAGACATGCAGATTTATTCCCACTGCTTCAGGAAATGCCCTTTTGTGGTGTGCCTAAAGGCATCTGTGGCACAAGTTCTGATGAAGAGAATAAATACTCTGATTCCCAAGGCAATATTTATATCACAGCCACAAAGGTGCAATTCAGTTGACAGCATTTGATTGTTCCCACACTCATATTTTTCCAGAAATGTTTCTGCTTTGCTCAGACAAAAGTTTTAAAATAAATTCACACGCACAGAAGCTTCAACATTTTTCATTATACCTGGAATTAACCAATAGTGTTCTGAGCCTGCTGTTAATTTTCTAGCAGCACTGAATTATTTAGAGTCATTAATTCCTTCAGCATATGTGCAGTTTATCTGCCACGCCAGTGGAAATGGGGACAGGAGAAATAGCAAACAGAATTGATTTCTCCATGTGTTTTATTTCTATCATTTTTCATGCTTCACCTGGCTTATGGTAGGAAGATATAGTTAATTAGAGTTATTAGTTAAGATAGACAGAGTTAATAGTTAAGATAGAGTTATTAGAGTTAATAATAGGTGATATTAAGTACAAATTGTAACATAATAATTACATCACATAAATGTATAATGTAGTCTCATCTAATATTTTAAATATTTAAATATATTATATTAAATACAAATTTACAAGCTTAAAAAGCAACTTTTTATGCTGAACTTGTCCTGCTCCTGGAGAAAGTTCTCTTTCTTGGGGGGTAGAAAGTTCATGACTCTGCTGGGTGGTTTGGGGAGGTTTTTTGTTATGGGTATGAACTCTAAATTTGGCTTCACAGGCACCACAGACAGAAACGAGATTTCAATTACACTCCTGAGCCTGGTGATAGCCCCTGTGAGAAAGGCAGAGGCTCACCAGACCAGGAGCAGTTTGTAAACACCTCTGGGAACCTGGTTCACTGCTGCAGCATCAGAGCACGCAGTGACGAGCACTGCAGAATCACACCAGAAGGTGGAAAACCTCCCTGCTTATTTATATTTGATGCTCACTTTATTTCCTGGTTTCTTTGATGCTTACTCATTTTTCTCCCAGTAAATTGATTTTCACACTTAGAAGCCCTTCCAGTGTGTTGTGAGTTCTCAAGCAAACGTTTCCAGGATTGTCCCAGTGAGAGTGCAAACGGAGAATCAGAAATTCTGAAGAAATGTTCATTAGCAGGAACAGCAATAGGAAAGGGCAGATGCACAGGTGAGGCTCACAGTTGTTCTTCAGTTCTAATGGCAATTGCAATGTGATAAATTACTCATCAAATAACTGGGTTCTCTCCACCAGAAACCAGTGTTTGTCCTGAGGGTAACAATTTCCATGCACAAGGGAGCCAAGATGTTTAGATTGCTCCATTTCCTAAAGCAAAGCAGCATCCTACCTACAACAGAACTCCTATTTAGAATTTAATTTTGTGCTCCTTGAAAATGTTTTGAGTTAAACCTTCAGCTGGGATCCCAGGGATAATTGTTTTTCTTTACCAAAACAGTTTAACTGCCTTTTAAAACTACTGAGAAGATTTACAGACTAAACAAATGTAATTGGGTACAGTTTATGTGCTTTTTGGCTAATCCCTTCATAAATAATGCTGCAGCTAAAAAAAAGAATCTGCAATAAACATTGGCTAAGATCTCTGGGTATTTTTTAATGGAGCTTTGCTTCTACAGCATGACATGCTGCCAAGTGCATGCACGTTTCTCTAAAAGGAATGAAGTTTGTGTTCTTTAGCAAGGATGAGTAAGCTGGCTTATATATCAGATTTCTTTGTACAAGCCAGTAAATAAAATCTTCACTTAAAATGATTCTGAGCTTTTAAAATAACATCTAGGCACTGCAACCTCTCCAAGTAAGGATATGTCTAACCAAGGAACTTATACTCCAACATTAAGGTCCCTTCCAAGCCAAATAATTCTGTGATTTTGTGAACACCATGTCAGCAGGCTCCTTGGGGTTGTGGCTCTCCAGGAATTCTCTGCTGTCACTCGGGACATTTTTCCCCTCAAGCTGTGGTGGAAATTTTAAAGTATAGCCTCAGTAACAGTGTCAAAGCACTGATGCATGCAGCACAGGTGCAAAGGTTAAGACCCAGGATGATCATAAAGCCTGGGGAAAGTGCAGCCCTGCTCAGGTGGCTGCACACCTCAGGCTGCAGAAGAGGGCAGCAGGGTCAGAGCAGTGAATTACCGAGGAGCAGCCCCTTGGGGCCAGAGAGATTGCTGGGTTTCACAGCAAAAAAAAGATCTGGAAACTGCTGTCCTGGTGCCCCAGGAAGATCAAGGCAGGAAGATGGGGTAGGGATAACTCTGCTGAGCAGGGTCATTAGTAGTCTCTCAAGAATTCCGTACTTAGCAGGGCTGCAGACCCGAGGGCAGAGGCAGCCAGCAGTGCTCTGGGCCCGTGTCCAGTCCCCTGGGCTGGCAGGCTGCAGGGCAGGGGGCACAGGCAAGCACAGCCTGTGCACCTGGGAGCCACCACCGGGCCCTCTGCGCCCTGGACTGCTCAGAGATGGCTGCTTGGGGCTCCTTCCCCCCCCAGCCCTGCAGCTGGGGTCTGAGGGCCTTCCTCAGCCCAGGCTTCTGCCTCCTCACCCCAAACTAAGGCAGGGCAGCCCTGCAGAGGAGCCTGGACATCTGTAAAACACTCCCGCTGCACGGGTGAGAAACTTCCTTTCCACCTGCAGATGCTGGCCCATTCCTCTGGTCCATCCATGTGAGGGCCCTGACACATTTTCTCCTAAAATGAGCAAAAAGCTGATGCAGGTGGACAGCACTTTTGTGAGGGTACACCTGGGAGCCCACAGTGGCACCTTGCAGATAAAGGTGAACAAACATCCTTTGGGAAATGGAGCCCAAACCTTGGATGAGGCAGATATTCCCATGGTTATGATTTTGGCTGGGAGTGTTTTAAATGGACCATTTTAATCCTGTTTTCTACTGTCACCTATTACCAGAGGACACCTTTTTTTTTTCCTGAAAATGTCACTCCTTTTTTTGGTGTTTGGGACTACCAGATTTGAGTATGCAGTTTGTGAGTGTTTTATCTTGTTACTGCAACAGTGTATTTAGAGACATTGGAGGCTGGGGTATAATATTAAATCAGAATTCACTATAACTGTGGTGAGCAGCAAATGCACATGGATCTATGAACCCTAAAAACAATACTTGCAAAACAGTACTCACATGAAAAGAGCTCATTGTCAGCTGAATGAAAAGTCTTATATGTCTTGAAAGTCCTTCCACCTGTTCATCAGTGATGAAGGTAAATACAAATTCGTGGATCCCCAACAATGGAATCAGCACGAGTGTAGATCTTGCCAATCTTAAAAAGAAAATGTTTGATTATTGTATTTTTTAAATGTCCTTGGTGCCAAAAATCAAAAACTCAAAGAAATTATTCCAAAAACATGCCCTCAGTATTCTGACTTTGGAATGGTAGTAGCAGTTTTGTGATTTTGAGAATAATGCATGCATAAATCTGTGGAAAGTCTAGTTAAAAGGTATGTGTTAATGAAATGTTTTCCATGGCACATCCTGGCCAGAATAAAGTAATTACTGCTTCTCTATCAGGCTACAAACATAGTGCTAGAGGGTTTTTCTTTTTCTTCCCGAATTTTGGTGACAAAGGGAAAAATGTGTCACAGCAGCAGAGGCCACAGGTGTGAGAGGAGATACCTGAGAGCAGAGACCTCCCTGCACTGAAAAGCCTTTGTGAAAATGCCCCCAAAACTCAGCACACAGGTGCTGACCTGCCTTTGCCTCTCAGCCAGGGAAATGTCTCTGGAGCCTGTTTTCCTGTTCTGAATCTCTATTCAGAATATTCTGAATATCTATTCAGAATATATCTGTTTCCCATATTCTGAATATCTATTCAGAATATATCTGTTTCCCATATTCTGAATATCTGTTACACCTGGTGGTGCTAGGTACATCTTTAGGGGAAAACTGACAAGTTCTTGATGTGACAAAATTTTTAAAAAGGGGCCAGGACTTCTGTGTCATTTGTTACATACCTGTATTTGTAGTCATGAAAGCTCATTTGCTGAGCTTTTAGTTTGGAAATCAGCATTCTGAGGATTTTTAAGAAGATGCCAAAGTTAACCTTGAAGGAAAATACATATGGTTTACATACAGAAAATGTTATTACACTCACCAGTTAACTAATAAATAAATGTATAATTGACATTAAATACTTGCAAAACCTGCCACCAAATAAGTGGAATGCAGCTAGGATGAGGTTGGAATACAAACAGGTTATTGTCACATACTAAATATGCAAAGTTGAGTCCCTTAGCATTGCCTTATTCAGCCTGACATATGATTTGATACATTATCTTCCAGTACAAAATTACATTTCATTTTTTGAATACAGAACCCCTCTTCCTCATTTTTGGAACAAAACTTTATCCCTTCTGTCACTTTATGTCTCCCTTGATATTTCTGTGGTAGGAAACTGTATCTTCTTTGTTCCAAAATTTTGAAGGACAAAAATGGCACTAATTACAAAGACCAAGGAGGGAAAAATAATACAGGATATATAATTCTTACTGCAATGGAAAACAACATTGGTCCTCGGATGATCCACCAGATCCCCATGTGTTCATTTGTTCCCCAGCACCTGGAGAATCATTTAAAGTAGAATTATTTTCATAGGAAAAAAAAAGTTAGAATGCTCACATAACTTGTCTATTTATTTCAAAAGGAACTTGGTGAAGTTCAACTTTTTCAGAAAATTAAATGGAATAAAATTAGGAAGAGTTTCACCAACAGCTCTGAAGATCTTTCCACATGAATGTTGAGAAAGTTTCCCCTAGACCATAAACCTCAGAACTATCTGGCAAATTCAGTCTTTGAATCACAAAACATGACACCAAACCCTCATAATGGAATTGATCCTACTTGAATTATCTATCTGAAACTGGAGACTGGAAATGAGTAGACTGGGAATTGTGACCATGCTTCTTGATCTGCTAAAAAATTTGCATAGTTTCCTTGAAGCTGTCTCTTTTTCTCCTGCTTTAACCTTCTGATTTGTCCTATTTCTTCTTGCTAATTAGCCTGAGGTTCTGCAGGATCTTGGCTTGTCATTTACAACTTATCTGACATCTGGCTCCATAAGACTGTAATTATGGTTTGGATGTTGCTTATTATCCATGTTGGCATGTTGCAAATAAAATTCTCTAGAAACCACGAAAAATAAGAGGAGAACAAAAGATTCCATACACCAACCACAAAGTTCATGTGATGTCACCAACAGCATCACTGAAGACCAGAAACTGGTGCTGGATGGTGCACGTTGCTGTCACTGATGCCCTCACCAAATATCAGCTCTCAGTTTTTCATCATTTTTCTTTTTTTTTTTCTTTTAATCAGGTTTTGTCATGAGCCTCCATTACAATTTACTTTTTTTCTTTAAAAAGTGGCAGTGAATACGAGTTAAACTCAAAGTGTAGATGGTCTCCAAGGAAAGCACTGCTCTCCTCTCCTCACTGGCAGGATGCTCTCCATGAAGATGTTGGTGCACACAATTTGCTTCATGTAAATGGATGAACATTTCAGGAACAGTGAAAGTTCATTCTACTCCTTGCTAAATTCATAAGTAAATCTGAGAATTCCCAGAAGTTTTTTTTAATGTAAAAGTACTAAAGGGAACCTTGAAGATGTAACAAGTATGCATAGGTGCTGTGTAATCTGATAATTTCCTGGTCAGCTCTTGTGTCAAGTACTGCCAAGGGCTTTCAGCCAAGCAAACAGAAAGTCAGGATTCCAAAGAACATTTTATTTAATAACCTACCCAGTGTTCTCCAGTTTGGATCTGCTTATTCCCCAAGGGCCCACAAACAGGATTGGAACAACTGAAAAGAAAAGAAGAGTCTCTTCCAGCCAAGCTTGTAGAAGTGTGTGGTGCAAAGATTTGTGCTTTTCACTTTTCTATTTAGAACAGTACAAAAATCAACTTCATCCTGGCCTTCCCCATTTGTAGCTCAAATACAAAATGACTTTTCGAGGTGTAGTTAAAACTTGCATTTTAAGGCTGATGAATACACTCACACATAAGCACACAGCTGATCTGCTGAAATCTTCTGAATTTCTGACCCTGGGAATTCAAATTGGCCCAGGAGGCCTCACAGACTACCTTAGGCACAGCTGTTGAACTTTAAAGGAGTTTTCAGTGGAGGTGTGGAATGCTGCCTGGTTAATTAAAACAGCTGACAAAGGATTGTTGTCCTGGACCCCATCAAGAGAATCCCAATCCCCTTACTGTTGCCACAAACCCTTCCTGGAGATCACAGGCTGAAAAAAAAACCCCTAAATTAAAGGATTACTGCACTACTCCAGTGGACTGCAGGTGTGAAAGCACAAGTCTCAAATCATCAGCTATGAAAGCAGTGTTCCACTGAATCCTCAGCCCAAGAACACTCGGGGGATGTTCTGGTGGATGTGGCAGAAATTAAAGGAGGTGTGGGTCCCTGGGACCAGAACAGGGACTATCCAGGACTGAGGGACAGCAGCTAAGGTCATGGAGAAAGCTGGAGTGTGGCAACACAGAGAAAGGGCCAGAAACAAAATACCCTCCAGGAGAATGGATTAGTGAGTAGGTAAAAGGGGGAAAGAGATAAAAGGGGTCTCACTTGGGTGGGAGGTGGCATTGGTGCAAAAAGAGGGTCTGCAGGAGCAACTGGGGCATGGAGCAGCTGGGAACAGAACTGTGGATCCAGGGGGATGTGAGGTGGTCTCATGAGGCAAGGTGACAGCTGGGATGGTGAGGGGATGTCAGAGCAGCTGAGGAAATGGCAGTGGGAGCCCTGGGTCAGCCCTGCTGCCTCAGCAGCACTGGGGCTACAAATCTCTGTGAGACATGGCCCATCTTAGCNTTATTATTATTATTATTATTATTATTATTATTATTATTATTATTATTACTTTTCTGGCAGGGAGGAAATTCCCTAACAGACCTGTCCATTGCAGTTTGGACAAGGAATGAAATGACTGATCCCTGTGATCAACACAACGAAGGGATTTAGAGATGGTGAAAGAATGAAACAACACTAAACAGCATCAAAGACAGTGGTCTTGGTTCATCAGCAACCTTTAAAAAGGAACGTGAGAGGGAACAGAGAAGTCCAGGCATGGATGTGAGAAGGACCCCCAAAGTAATTACCTTTAAATTGTCTTTATTTCATGGATAATGTAAGACCTGACTCACGCAGTGTTTCAGATTATCTCCTGACTTAAAGCCCACCTTAGAACTTCCAGGAGAGCTGGGAAGGGGAGCATTTAAATGAAAATTGCTAATGATTTGGCATTTTTGCTATAGATGTGCTCTGTCACAGAGGGAGGAAATGAAGTTGCTGGTAGAACCATAATATTCAGTGATGACAATATACAGCCCAATAGAAGGAAATTTCTTCTCTTCCCACCAGGCATCTGCTTTCTTATGAAACAATTCCCTGATTTCCTGTATCTGCAGCTCAAGCTGAACTGCAGCCACAGTGCCACTGCTGACATATCTCCATGTACAATTGCCAGCTGCAAAACTAATGAATGAAACAGAATTCAGATTTTTTTTTTTTTCCTTTACAAAATATCCTCCACTGACTCAGCAAAGCACCACATAATCAGTGCTTGGAAAGAGTTCTGGACTTACCCCATCCTATCACAATGTAGGTCTGCAGCAGGCGTCTTTCAGAGAGCACCACAGTGATCAATAATGTGTGCAGATAAATTCCTTCTACTAACAGCCAGAAGTAATTTGCCCCAACAAAGTAATGCATGAAAAACTGGGCAGTCCTGCAAATGATTACAATCTGCAGGAAGGAGAGACCAGGAGTCATTGTAAATACAGATGTCATGATCTGCACGTGAGAGATTTTACTGATGAGCTGTTAAAATAATAGTCAGCATTAACATCTTGCAGATAATTTTCCTTGTTGGCATAGGCAAGCTCTATTCCTACAACAACATAGCATACAAGAATAATTTATTCACAGTGGTCGCAAATGAGATGTAAATGAGTGCCAAATAAATACAGAGATTTCTTTCTAAAGGCTACAAGGTGTGAGTTGTATTGCTTAAGTGGCTGTTTCTAAATATTACAATCAATTAATGTGTTCTTCCTATTCATTTAAAAGAAAGCTCTTACAATCAGGATTTCATCTTGATTACCCCAACTTTTATCAACAAAATTTCAGCATCCAAATCTCAGCTTACAAACACCTCAGCACTTGATGCTGTAGGGCAAACTTCCAACACTGTAACTGTTATGAGCACTAAAATCACACATTTACTATTAGCCATGAATTAACACATTACCTGTGGACTGAGGTATAATATCCACCCAGTTTCATCATTTGGTCTTTTTGAGTAAATATTGTAGTACACAGAGTCTTTGATAAGAACTGCTGCGGCACGCAAGATAAAGGATGCAAATAAATTCATATGGATGTAGTTTCTTGTGCAGTGAAGTTTTCTGTGGGAGAAAAAATAATGTATGAATCCTCTGGAAGAGATCTAATTTGCAGAAATAAAGTTTTTAAAAACCAACAAAAACCCAGCAAAACAACTGGTGTATTCATATTGCTGCCATCAATGGATTCTGCTTAGAAATTGCATTTGGATTGCTCCTTAGGGAAAATACAATTATTTACATGGAATCAATAGAATGGTTTGGGTTGGAACAGATCTTAAGGCTCATTTCATTCTATCCCCCCTGCCATGGGCAAGGACTCCTTCCACTAGATCAGGTTGCTCCAAGGCCCATCCAACTTGGCCTTAAAATCTTCCAGGAATGGGGCAGTTTCTGTGGATGACCTGTGCCGGGGCCTCACAGTAAAGAATTTCTACCTAATATCTAATCTAAATCCACCATCTCCAGCTTAAAGCATTCCCCCTTGTCCTATCACTCCATGCCCTTGTCCAAAGCTCATCCCCAGCTTTTTTGTAGCCCCTTCAGGTACTGGAAGGCTGGAAGGCACTGGAACACTGGAAACTAAATAATAACTTCAATTTCACAAAAAGAAGAACATGAGTACAGGGCTCTGTGTGTTTAAAATGTATGTGAATCTATACTAACCTGAGTAAAGAGAGTATAAGCAGAGCTAATACCAGTGAGATGAGAGAAAAGTAATATCCTATAGTGTATAACAGCTGTAATGTGGTGAGTAGTTTATGCTCTTCTTCCTGGGAACAAAGAAGAAAAATGTGTTATGTAGGCAGGGGGGCAGAGCAGAAACCCAGCCCAGAAACTTTGGGGATCACCTGCTCTGAGTTTCAAGGAGGCAGGGCAGGATTCTGATCCCTGTTCTCTGCACTGCCTTTTGAGATCAGTGTTTGACAAAGATGCTTGCACCCAGAGTTTCTTTTTAAATACAAAGGCACTCCCAGACTATTCCCAGATTTCTCCTGCACAAACACCATTCCTAGTCCAAATCCCAGCTGATCCTTGCCATGATTCCATGCACCAAGAGGATCCTGGTGGGTTAACAGTGCAGAGATCAACTCACTGAACCTGCACACACAAGAGTGTGGCCTGGAGACACAGCCACTGGCCAGCTGTGTCTGCACAATTCTGAGTCAGATCTGCCTGGAGCTATTGAAACAGACTCACTTCCCTCTCGAGTTCAAAGGAAAAAAAATAATTATTAAATTAGAGCTGCCTTGAATGTCTTTGAATGACAAATAAGACCGCAGAGGAGGAAGGGAGCTACTCACACTTTCACAGATTATCATAAACATCCTGAGCTGAACGGTACCCACGAGGATTGTGGAAGTCCAGCTCCTGGCCCTGCACAAATTTCCTTTCAATTTGCCTAATTTAACATTTCCCTAAGCCTTTTCTATTTTAGCTGCTTGGGTCTACCTCTCAACTCTTCAAACTTCTAGCCCGAGGAAAGCATCTCTGAAGAGGGAAGGAGATACAGGAGATCTGGTTTCATAATCCACATTTGGCCTACAGAGCTTTTCTTGGAACCTGTGGCTTTTCCTCAGCGAATTTGCTTTTTTTCTTGCTCTGCTACTCAGCACCAGGGATTTTAGCACTGACTTCCTGCCAGCAGATTTCTCTAATAATTTCATGCTAGTGAGCCATGCCTCTCCTGGAGGGGGTGAAGGTGCCCAGGGAAAGCAGTGAGGGTGCAGGAGATTCCCAGTTAGTCACTCTGCTCCGTGGAACCATTCCAGCAGGTAAAAACCTTGTAAAAATCTCAAGTTATCATCTTGGCTATTTCAATTTTGCAACACCAAAGCACAAGAAACCAAGCTGATTCCTCTGTGAAGATACTGGCTCTGGGTTATTTCCAACATCTTGGGGAGTTTCAGTTAAATAAAACAAACAGGTACAAGCCCACATTCAGTGCTGGTAGGAAAGCTGGTTAAAGCTTTCAAAGAAATTGTCTGCTGTCACACAAGATGAAATAATATGTCTTGCAGAAACAAATATGCTATCCAGAATGGTCAGCAAACCTTGGAAAACACTCAGAACTTATGAATATTTATTACAGTTGCATAAATAAACTGGAAGTTTGGAAATTCATGTACTTACTATATAAAGAGCTTAGTAAAAACGTAGTAATACACAGAGATACTAAGCTAATAATGCTTCATAACTAATCAGTAAAGCAGTGATACTTGCTAAACTGAGAAACAGCACTGAGTGAGTACTAAAAAGTAAAAAATAGTGGGAACAGTGCTTACCTAAGAGACCTAATTCTGACATCTGCTAAGCTGAACTCCGTGGCAAAAGTTTGGCTGACAAAGTCCAGCCCCTGGCCTGATGCAATATGAGAAATACAGGAAGGATGGCATTAGATCAGGGTGAATCCTCCAGTCTCTGAGCAGCTAACTTTGAAATAACCAATTAACAGCTCATTAAATGCTGAAAGGCTCATTAACTGCTGAAAGGCTCAGAAGGGAAGTTGTCTGACTTTGACAGACTAATGGGATTTGGGGAGATCCTGGGATGCTTACTGGCTTGACAAGTTGCAGTGTTTTTCTATTTTATTAGGAGAAAATCAGCACATGTGAACACTGGACTCTGAACAGAAAATAACTTGTGGCATCTAAAGCAGGAATCCCCTTCTTCAGTATTTTCTTTTCTGCTTCTTATAAATAAAATAACAGCTTTCCATTTGGTAATTTAAATAAAATCTGAAGATCCTTTGCAGGTATTAAATGGAAATGTTTTGTCAGCTACTCAAGAAAGGATTAAAAAGATTAAAGTTTTCAACCGTAACATAAAACATACTTACATTTTTTTGGAAATGATTTTTCTCAGAACATTCTGAACTATCCCGCCAAATGTCTGTGGAATTTTCCTTTGTTTGCCAAATCCCTTCATCCAAGCAGACTCTGTATACATGTCCTACACTTCCTGAAAGTAAACAGAGTTTTAGTTTGAAAGGTCAAAATAGAGATTTCATTTTTCATACATGTTTGAAAGATTTCTGCCTTACACCTCCACAATAGACTCTATACCACCCATACTCAAAAAAAGAATAAAATCCACTTTTCTTTTGTCCTTGTCAATATATTTTTATATTTACATTGGACAAAGTAGGAATGTAATCCAGCAGAAATAAATTCCCAGAATGTTCCAGGTTTTTACAAGAAAACCCACACAGTACATCCAAAAGAGAAGCCTACATCTCACTTTATTCATTTTTCCTCATTTAGCTCGTGAATGGGTCATTCACTGACCAGGCTGTGCACTCAAAACTGCACAAGGACTTGATTAGGGAATAATCTTTTCTCTGTAACACCTGGTGTTGCAGGCTGATATTTCATTTCTGTGCTCTGGGCCCCCTTCAGCAGGTGGGGTGAACTGATGAAGTTTTCTTGGTTTTCACTGCATTGTCCCAATTTATACTAATTAGGAATTTGCCCACAGCATCAGAGGAATGGTGTGGGGACCCTGGTTGATGTTTGTTTGATGTTGTCCTTCACAGCTGCCATCCCTTTATTTCTAATCAGACCTGAGCTTTCTCAATCATTTTTGAGTTGAAAGTGTTTAAGGGTGGTAGCAACAAGAATATCTTGTTTTGCTCAGCTCAGAGCTGAGAGAATTGCTTTGGGAGCACAGTTTGTTGTGATGGAGGAGGAGCTCTGTATGGATACTAGACACTGGAAAAAACCATCCACAAAAAGTGATCAGAAATCTTGCTTTTGTAGAAATTCAGCCAGGAAAAAAGTCTTTATTCCAAAGAGGCAAGTTGCTTTTGCTTATTATGAATAGCTGGGTTTGCTCTGGGTTGGCAGAAGCAGTTTGGGAGATTAGATAGAAACTTGGTGCCTTAATGCTTATCAGCATAAAAAAGGATCAATTATATTAAAGAACAAACCATGTGTGGTTGGGGCTGGAGGAAGCTGGGAGAAGCAGCAGTAGCAGTGTGCCATAAATTGAAGGGCTCGGGCAGAGCTGGTCCCTCCAAGTGGAATTAGAAAAGCAGCTCAGAAAGGCTGCTCAGCAGCACTCAGAGATGCTCTGTGCTGGCAGCAGCGCCCTGCCATTCCTTTAGGGGAAAGTTGTTTGGTCTTCAGCACTTTTGCTCCTGAAGGTGTTTCCCCCTTCCTGAGAGCTGCATTCCCTGCAGGAGAAGCTGCTTGGAAGGCTGCCTTGCTCCCCACACCCCTGGCTGTGCTGAGCCCCTCTGAGGTGGAGCTACTGCGGGAACGCCTCTGAGTCTGGCTCTTCCAGGTTTCTGGAATCCTCTCTTGGATCAGGGGGGACCCCAAAGCTGAGGCTCAGAGGCTGAGCCCTGAGTCCTTTACTACCAACAAAGGCTGGCAGGATGGTTACACGACCTTGCAAGTGTTGCTTTACAGCTGACAATACAGAGCTGTGGCAAGCAGGGGTGGAGAAAAAGAGCGAATAAACATCGAAAATGATTTTGTGCCTCAGTGCAGAAGTGGTACAAAGAGGTGAGACTTCCCCCCTCATCCACTTCAGAGGACACTGGGCCAAGATAGACAAGCACCACCTGTCCTTTAGCTGAATTCCTGGCACAGACTCCAGGACAAGTTACCACTTTCACATTACCATTTTCCAGCCATGGCAAATATGAAGGACAAGGAACAGAGACATTTCCTGGGGGTGAGTAAGGCCAGCAAACAAATTGATCAAATGTCCCATTGCAATGCACTCCTGGGGAGAGAAGCAAATAAAAGTTTCAAAAAAAGCTGTGCAGACAATGGACAATCATGGAAACCATTCTGTGCTGTTCCAGGCAGGCTGCAAGCTACTCCAGAGTAACAAGAAATTGCAGAGAAATGTTGTGTATTCACTGTGCAATGCTCCAAGCACAGAGCAGAAACAGGAGCTGCCCTTCTTCCCCGAGCCCACGCATCACCTGAAGGCTTTACACTCCCCACTGTGAGAGAAGTTTATTGCTTAAAATCACAAGGAAGCTGAGGCCAGACCTCACCAGGGGCTGCAGATTCCTTTTGAGGGACAGCACAGGGACAGCTCCGACCTCTGCGCTGTGACAGTGACAGAACCCAGGGAGTGGATGGAGCTGTGCCAGGGGAGGGTTGGGTTGGATTTAGGGAAAGGTTCTTCCCCAGAGGGTGCTGGCAGTGCCCAGGCTCCCCAGGGAATGGGCACGGCCCCGAGGCTGCCAGAGCTCCAGGAGAGATGGACAGTGCTCCAGGGGTGCCCAGGCTGGGATTGTTGGGGGGTCTGGGCAGGGCTGGATTTGAGGATCCTTTTGGGTCCTTCCAGCTCAGGGTGTTCTGTGATTCTGTGATTTTCTGATTGTATGATCCTGAGGCCTCTGTGGTCCAAATGCAACAGTCAGATCCCAGCCATGTTGCACTGGTTTTGGTGCAGGCAGCAGACTGGTAAATGGAAGATATTCCACATTTCCCACCCCTGTGACACCAGTTCTCAGCTCAGACCACCTCTGTCAGTTTCTCACAGTGATTCCTTTTAGTCTTTGGGCAATATCTCTTATTCCCAGAGATATTACCAGAGGTTATATCTCTGGGAGTATCTCAGAGTAACTCAGTTTTAATCTTCACAGTTACCACATCACTCACAGGACTGAAGGTTAAGATAAAACATTTGATAATGCAGAATTGAAATGGTGCAGGCAGATGACAGCAACATAAAATAAAATGCATTCATGGCTGCCCTGGTGTCTTGGTTAGTTTCTTTCTTTTAGGATAACAGCAAAGTTCTTCTCTTAACTTTAATGCTTTTGCTCATCCTAAGCCAGCAGAGAATATCCCACTTCATTTTCCATAGTGCTTAGCAATACTTTGAGAGACTTATGTGGGAAGAAGGACACAGGGAGCAAGAAAGAGAGCTCTGTGCTATCTCACCAGCATCTTTTTGGGTGCTTCTACTGAAATACAGAGCACAGGATGTGCATTCTTACTTACTCTGCTGTACCTTTGAGGCTAAGCATCTGTGTTATGATCCCTGTGGCTGTTAACATTTATAGCTGCATTTTTATTGCTCTTTTCCCCAATTTCTGTTTGTTCAAGTGTGGACTGGGGAGGCTGCCAGGAGAAAAATACCTTTTTTTTTCCAATTTCCTGGAAGCTGAAGTTCTGAGTCCCTGTAGTTCTCTTGATCACCCACTACAAACTACTGCCCTCTAATATCTTGCTGGGGTCACCCAGCTTAGCTCTAATTGCCACCAAAGCCATCATTCTCTGCTTTCCTGGCAAAATACAATCTTCTTTTGCATCCTGCCAATGTTTTCTGCACCCCAGGTGTTCACCACAGGCTATTGACTTGTAGCTGCTCTCTGCTGCTCCTGTCTCCCTGTCAGCATCAGCTGAAAGCCATCCTGCAGCTGCACTGGCTGAGCTGATGGATGCTTTGCTTTCCCTGCTGTCCATAAAATCTTTTGTCCCCTCTGCAGAGGGGACATCTCACTGACATCATCACTGTCTTCTTGCCCCCTTGACTGTGGTCACACAGGCAGTGACTTTTGGAAGCTTCTTCCCTCTGGCTGTCTGTGTTTTCCCCTTCCCCATTTTCCACACCAGGCTCTGACTTCTGACCCCTCCCAGTTTGGAGTCACCAGCAAGTTTGGTGAGGGTGCTTCCAACACCTGCCTAGAGCCAGTGAGTCCAAAACAGAGAGCACAGCTTCACTTTTCATCTTTCCTTGGGGAACAGCAGCCATCTCTCTCCTAGCCACACCTTTGACTTCTCCAGCTACTCAAACCAAACCCTGCCATCCCTTCCCGAAGTCAGACACCTAGCTGAGCAGAGTTTATACATCTAGGAGTGAAATCATGATGGATTATGAAGTCCCCTTTTGGCAAACAGCAGAAAACTTTGAGCACCCCATCAAAGGAGGGAGGCATGAATTCAGGAGGAGACACTGCAGGTGTGCTGCTCTTCATCTGAGAATCCAAAACCACAGAAAAAGGAAAATAAAAAAGGGACTTTAGGCTAATATTTGTGTCAGGTGAGTTGTTCTACATTTAGAACTTAGGAACAGACATACAGCAAGACAATATTTGCATATTCATCAGTGTTATTCAATAAGTTTCTTCATTGCTTAATTCCTTACCACTATCTACAGATGATTCCTGCAGCATTTTCAAGCATTCCTGTTTATATTTGTTCCATCCAGTAGTGGTTTTTTCCAGCAGAGAACCTTTGGCCTGGGAGTGAAAATACTGTACACAAGAAAAATCAGTTAGAACCTTTTAGTCCTTAATGACAAGTTTCTTTCCATTACAGGAAAATCTGGTCTGAGCACAGAAATGAGGAGAGGAGAATGGAGGAATGGTAGGTAAAAAAAGTCTAAAGGGCTTTTTGGTTTTAGAATGTTTTTAAAGATAATCAAGCACACCTGGTTGAGTAGTACAGCACAAAAAAGAAGTTGAATAAAACAGTAATGAACAAGCAATGCTATTTAGCTCCTAACACCTTTCCTCTGGTGCATTCTGTACTCCTGCCCATTTCACATACCACTTATTTCACCAGCAGCTGCAACTGTGCCATAGACATCTTTCTATTCCTCTTTTTCCTTTTTGTTTTTTTTTTTTTCTTTTAAGAAACACTTCTGTAAATTTTCATTTTACTTGCCCATTTACACTGTGTTGCCCTTTTTGCCTCAATAGGGCACTGTTTTGCTTTCTTCTTGTGCCCATAGGTGAGAAGAGTCTTTGCCCTCTGGATTTCCCACATAATAAGATGACAGACACATCCTTTTCTGACTGCAGAGGTCTTTAAGAGGACCACAGCTGGTAATTGCTGTTTGGGAAAGCACTGGCTAAAACCAGAAGAATGAAATGCAAAAACACTTGGTGATTTGGGTGAAGAAATGCCTTATTAGGAGCAAAGCAGTTCAGAAAGGATAATGGGAGATGCTGCTTGCAGCTCAGTGTTAGCATGGTGACTTGGTCATTATTTATCCATAAAAAGAACACCACCCTAGGCACTCTCTGTGCAATAAACCCCCTGGTCTCCTGAGACCAGGGCTTTGAGAGGCCAGAGCAGTCAGAGATTACTGGTACTAGAAGTCACCAAAAGTGAAAAATTCATTGCTGGTTGAAAATGTTACTGATTCTAATGAGCAAATTTTGGAGAGCAAACAAAATATGAGTTTTCTAAACAATCTTTTTACTAAAAGATGCCTTTCAGTTCTCCAGGAAAAGTCAATTTCTTTTGGTCTGGACTACACCCTTTATTTGAAACTGCCTTTAACACATGTATGGTTGTCCTGATGTTGCCTGACCACGGTGATGTGCCAAGGGCTGAGATACATAACCAGAACAATATATGGCTGTGAACTTCACCTCTGTTCCTCTAAACCTACTTTTTTTTGTGTTTTAATGAAGAAAATCATATTCATTTACTTTCAAAACATGACCAGTGTTCTGGTGAGCTAGCTCTTATGCAGGATCACTATTTCATGGATGTTTTTACTGCGTAAAACGTTGCCTGCCCAACACCCTGCTTTCAGTCTCTCAGCTAATTTCCAGACACCCACTTTAACCTTGAAGGAGTAGAAAGACTATAATCATTCTTCCGTGGATGGGCTTGCAAGATAAGGAGAGAATATTTACAGCAGCCATGAGAAAGGAATGCATGTTTCCAAAATAAAAAAGCATCTTGACATTTCCCTCACGCAGGCCTCAGAATGCTGGGAGCCAGGGGAGATTCTTCAGACACTCGTGGGTCAGTGAACCCCCCTTGAAGAGGCAGAGACGTGGAGATGACGCATTTGCCTGGCTGAAGGAAGAACACTCCAGTTTCTGACCAACAAATGCATTAAACAGTCAAGGAAACACAAAGGAAACCCCGCCAGGGCTACCTGGCAGCTTGTCTGGTTCCATTCCTGGGGATGAGGGTGACACGCAGCCATGGAGAAGTCCACTCAGCAAGAGTGAGGAGAATTTTAGGCCTAAATGACAGTTCCACATCACTTCCTGATGGAATTGTCCATTTCCTCAGATCTGCAGGCACGGCCACACAGCCAAGGCCTGGTCACTGCTGGTGTCAATACTTGTGAGATAAATTGGTTTTGGTCACACAGCCAATGCCTGGCCACTGCTGGTGTCAATAATTGTGAGATAAATTGGTTTTGGTCACACAGCCAATGCCTGGTCACTATTGGTGTCAATACTTGTGAGAGAAATTAATTTTGGTGACCCAGCCAAGGCCTGGTCACTGCTGGTGTCAATACTTGTGAGATAAATTAATTTTGGTGACCCAGCCAAGGCCTGGTCACTATTGATATAAATACTTGTGAGATAAATTGGTTTTGGTCACACAGCCAAGGCCTGGTCACTATTGGTGTGAAATAAAGGGTGAAATAAAATATAAAGAAATACAGCACATATTTCTTTAAACAAGTTTCAAGAACCACTATGACAAATTAATTCACTGTGATTAGTCTAGCAAAGTTTTGATTTCACAGAGGTATTTGGGAGATTTTCTTTTAGCATTGATGGAACTAATGCTTTGGCAGAGGTGTCTCACAAATCCGAGAGTTGTTTCAGTTCTATAAACAGAAGCTCTAAGCAGAGAAGCTCAAGATTTGAATTATATGAAAATATTAGGAATATCTTCTTTAAAAAAAAAAAAAGGATTTGTCTCCTGGTAATTTTTTCATTATAAAAATGTTAGAAACACAGATATGGGCTCTACAGTACATACAACTGCAAACCCACTTTCTTAGAAACCCAAGAAAACGGAGATTAAGTGGATAGAAATACCTTTTTACTTTCAGTTTCTTGTCCTGATGCCCATACACTTCATAGAAATGTACCCTAAATATATGTGTGAATTTTATTCAGTCAAATATCCATAATTGTTTTAAATATTTATTCAAATCAAGATTGATATTAATAAATAAATAAGAATTACTAAAAGCCTACATGCAAATTTCCTTGAAGTGAATCACACTGAGATATTTTCTCATTAAATACCTAAATCCCTTCTAATTTATAAGGTAAGTGAGAAGTAAGAGCGTAGAATTTTGCAAAGATTTAGGGAAAAAAATAAAAATAAAATGGTTTAGTGAATCTCCACAAGAAACAAAGGCAGAAATCTCATACAGATTTATTTGCTTTCTGTATGGAGGTGAGGTGCAGAACAAAACCAGCCAGATTTCACAAATTGGAGATTCAACACTCACGAGTCAGAGGCTAAAAAGTAGTGCCAGAAACAGATCAAAGTTGGGTTTAGAACAGAGAAAAAACAGTAGAAAATAAACGTGGTTCAAAATAGTATTTTTATCTGGTAGGAAAACTGAAAAACAAATATAATTCAATACTGATCAATACTGGCATGAAACGTGATTGTGCAAATGGTTGGAAACATAATTTATTCACTGTATGAATGAGGATTAATAGAACAAAATTGTAATAAAAGACCTAGTCAGAGAGAGTTCTAATATAAAACTCAACAGCTTTGCAGCCATTATTTCTCATGACTAATCAGCAATAAAAATAAGTGGTTATGTAGGAAGGATCTTTGGTACAAACATGCTGTTTGTGACAGTTAAAATGCTACGTGCTAGGAATTCACTTTTATACTGTCCATGATTGATTATTGAGTTAGCTTACCTGTTTCACAAGAAACAACATCATGATGGAGCTGGCAGATGTTGGAGGTGTCCTGGACCAGAGTCCCATGCTGGAATAGAGAGCAAAAAGTGTCACCATGCCCATTCGAATAAATTTGTCCCCAGTATGCTGCTCTTTCACTCTATAGATCAATTATATTAAAATAAAAAAAAAATTTAAAAAGAATAGAAGTAAAAATGTCTTCTTTTATGAATGCCACTTCTTTCCAAATAAGTGAGGACCTCTCCTGAAGTGTTTAGCTTTGCTAGACTCCAACTACGTTTTGGTTTTTCTGATTAAAGGCAGAGAGAGCTTAGTCTAAACTTCACAGCAACTCTGCTTACTGTAGCTTCTCCATGAGCCAATAAGAAGTCAGAAAACTATTAAAACATTAAAGGGCTGATCCTGTTCCTTGAAGCCCCAGAGGAATTTTGCCAGTGATTTCTCCAGAATGCAATCCAGCCCCACGAAAACACATTTATATGTATTTATACACACCTCATGAAACCAACAAACGACACCTTAGAACACAGAAAAACTTCGTGTAGGAAGCTTGCTGACTCCGTTGTCTGTCAGAAAGCAGCTCAGTAAAAGTTGCTTTTATGCTTTTTTTATTCCATTTTGTCAAATGTGCACAGCTATTTGTGCAGGATCAGGGAGAATCGAAATGTGAACAAAAAATTCTGTTACCAGCAGTGAAGTTTTACAATTCTTGTGATGTTCAGTGTTTTCTTCAAAGCTTCAGTTGCCAGGTGGATCGTGGCTGTCTTGGTGTTACCTGCTTTTATTCTGTTTACACACCTCTCAACTTTATTCCAGCAAAAAATCACTGCAGGTAACATTTTGCTTGAAGGAAGGTCCAGCAAATCCATTTGCTCCTCTCTTATTTTCTTTCTTTTTTCACAGTTTAGACAGAACTAACTGATAAATACTCATGCAAGCCATTTCTCCTATTATACAGAGCATTCTTGCACGAAAAATTGATTTGAAAGTTGTGGCACCAGCATTGCATGAGCAAAAACTGTCTCTGTGAAACATCTCAGGCTGCAGTTGTCATCCAGAAGGTATCAGTGGTTTCACAGGTCTCAAAATATATTTAATTACAGCCATATGCAGATTATTCACAGGAACAGAGACACAGATAAGTGTTTAATGCTTAGGAGGATTCCCCTCCTTTCCTCCCTCCCTCTCCTCCTGCTCTCACACTTGCTCCCACTCCTGTTCTCACAAGTGCTACACCCTTGTGAAAATGCACTGAGACAAAGGTTCAGGAGAAAATAACTCCTGGCTCGAGCTACATCTGGTTTTTGGGATGTGAGATGTGCTCTGCCTTGGCAGACCAGACCTGCCTGGTCTTGCACTCTGCTGCTGGCCAGCTCTGTAGGCTGAGCTTTCCAAAACAACCCAAAGCAGGCATTTATTCTGTTATCCTCGAGCTTCATGCTGGGACTCATCTGCCTCTCCAGCTCTGGCATCCTTGGGTAGAGAGGTGTCTTGAAAATCCAGATTATTTTCATTAGAAGATGCACATGTCACTTCAGTGTCTCTCCTTTGGAACCATTCTCCCCCAGGGCACATATTTTGATTTTACAGTTGTAAAATGAAGCAGTGAATTACTCTAACACCCCAGCTCCTTTTGGTTCTTTGCATAACTTACTTGCATCACCAAACAGGCAGAAAAAAACAACATATATATAACAAGCCAAGGTGGGAGATGTTTCCTAGATGAAGGAAAAAGAAATGCTATGTCACAGAGTGAGAAGATGCACACATCAAATAAGGATAATTCAGCATTTTCTCTAATGTTTCACCTCACTTGGGCAAAACTTGTGTCATGGAGGAAGACTGGACAGTGCCCAGGAAACCATCAAGAGCAAAGTCAGGTAATTTATGACTTTTATTTGTCACTGGTGGAGCTCTGAACATAGGCAGTCACCTTTCTAGTGCTGCATGCTGTGAAATGCTGTAGCTGACCAACCACTTTTAGCCCCTTACGAGGTTTTTTATAATAAGAGTCACAACTGTGTTCAATTTAAAGTGTTCAGTGTTACAGGAGCATTTGGAACTGTGAGATTTTGTTTATTCCCTAGCTAAGAAATAGCAAGATTCCATCAGTGTGACCAAGGAAAATAGGCATGTTTTGTTTGTATAAATAAAACTTCAGTGATTGCACACTGGGGTACTTCCAATGCTTCTGTGTTCTGTGTATGACTCATGGGGCAAATTATCATTTTTTTGTCACACTTCCTCATATTTCTTTCACAATACATTGCTGCCAAGCAACACTGTCCTTTATTCTTAATCTCCCCTGCCACATGATTTCTGGTCATGCCCAGATCTCTGCTCTCTGCCTTAAACTCCTAAGCCAGCACAATTTCCTGAGAGGGATGAAGAATGGCATGGGGAAGGCAGGCAGGTGTTTCAGCAGGCAGATAGATGCATAAATTTCCAAAAGGGACTTTCTGGAGTAATTGCTGGTGCAGTTCTGGAAGATGCCAGCCTCAACCCCAGAGGCAGACGGGCGGCACAGAGCCTCAGCAGCATTTTCTCTGAGTTTCCTCTCTTTAGTCTTCTCCATCACAGCTTTCAGCAGCAGCTACTGGTGTGAAGGCACCAGGAAAGTTGCCAAACCTTTCTGTAAAGGGGACAGCAAAGGGGATCTCTGCATCCGCTTCAACAGCCCTGATGGCAACAGCAGCCAGGCTGTGCAGTACATCTGGGAGACCGGCGATGACAAGTTTGTGGAGAAAAAGTTTCATGCTGGGATCTGGCATTCCTGTGAAGAAATGATAAATGAAGAAGGTGAGTAAACCCGTGGAAATTTACCTGATGGAGTAATCACAGTTCTTCCACCTTATCTGGTGTCCCCTTCCCCTCTGATTCACTATTGCCTATGTGTTTTATGGTGTTTGTATTCTTTAAAAGTTGCTCTTCCCCTGGCAAAGGGGACCTTAGAGGGGACTGTAGTCAATTCCTAATAAATTCTGCAAGGAACATGAGCGTGACAGGTTGTGGTTTTGATTTAGCTGACAGGTTGTGGTACAGATGAAGATTATTTGGTTTTTATTCTACTCACCATAACAGCAAGTTAAATGGCTTTAACAGGAAACATTTCATTTTTTCCAGTGTTTTTAACCCATTAGTCAAAAATGAACATACTTTAAATGATTGCTTCTGATCCCCTATGGCAACATAAAAAATGCAAACTGATTTTTTTTTTTTTTTTTTAATCATTTGCACTAACACATCTGTGGGATCTAAATTAGTTCCTGGGTTTCTTCTTGAGCACAAGTATTTCTGCTTTCTTTCTGTGATCTCACCTTGCACAAATCAAAGCAGAAGAGGATTATTTTCATCCTGCTAAAACATGACACGGAGACTTACTAGCCATGAGTGGTGGCATTTAATTGGGACTCACTCTGCATATGTGAATATTATTAGAATGAAATTAGCTTGCCCTTACAGAAACTTTCCAGTTAATTTTGGATTTTTGTATAAGGGAATTGCTGGTTCAAGAATTCAAGCATTTACTGTAAAACCAGATCAACATTAAGTTTTTCCCTTTATTGTCCTGATCAGTTTACAAGCCACAGCTAGAACAGAACTTCAGAGAAATCAAAGCAGCTGCCACCTATGCTATAAAATGCAAATATTTTCGCAGTCACCTGTCCTGAAGGTCCAGTTCTACCACAAGTTATGTAAGTTATGCAGTTTTAAGGGGTAAATGTCAAAGATCAGAGCAAACTACGTGTCCAAAGGACACCTTTTATCCATGCTATGGGTACCAGGGTTGTGTAACTTGAGCATCTGCTATGGCAGCTCGTGTTTGGAAGCTCATGTTTTTCACTTGGTGCAGTTGGGAGCTGGAAAGAAACACCCAGCATGTTCAGATCAGAGCAGAATTAATTCCCAGAGCTTTGTTCACAGCATCTGGGGGGGGGGGTCAGGAGGTCATGTGGGTTTGAAAATCAAAGCTTACAGGAAGAAATTGGAATGAAGCTTAGAGGGAATTTGTGTGAGCAGCAGCCTTGCTGTGAGGAGAGCAGCTCTGCCCCAGCAGCAGGATTGCTCCCAGGCTGCCAGTTTTGCAAAGGAATTTTCCTGTCCTGGCTTTCACAGCTACCACCTCATGGAAATCAATTCCCAGCCCTTCTCGAAGTCTTCCAGGCTCTGGTTCCACCTTGAAATAGTCTGTGAGGACTCTCCAGTTAAGCCCCAGGAGAAGGTTGATGTACCAGGGTCTCTGTGTACATTAAAAACAGCTTCTCCTGATCTTCTCACTTTCTGCTTATATGATAGAATTTGCATTTTCTTCTTTCTATTAATCTGTTTCTTTAGGTCATTAAAGAATACAAAATAATCCTGAATTTGATTTAATTTTTTTTCGTTTTTAGGTGAGAAATGTAGAAGCTTTATCAGTCTGACTCCAGCTTCTGATCGAGGTAGATGTGCATTTTTTTGTCTGTAGTCAAAACTTTCCTGATCACACTAACCAATATAAGTACTCTGCAGTAAATTAAATTAATTAATTTCCAAAATGCTTGCTTTAATCCCAGAGAGGTTTTTTGGTGCTTTATTTAGTTTTCCAACTTCAAAATGAAGGTCATATGACTTACAATGCCAATCTATGTCTTCCTGAAGGTGCACCACTTGATGATGGATGGCTTTTGAAGTTTAAATACGGGTACTGGAAGTCAAAATTTGATATTTTTGCCCTCTCTCTCCTCATACCTCCATAGTTACAGCCAGGAATTCTGTGGCAGAGTGTGAACATCCACCCAGGAGGTTTCTGTGCTGACATTGAGGGAGATGTGCTGAGCACCAAACCAGCCTTGGGGGAATCTGAATCCCCTCCCTGTGCCTTACTCAGAGCTGTGAGGAGACATTTCCACTCTCTTCCCTCAAAGAAGAACTCCTATTCTTATGAAACATTCCTGCAGATGCTGCTACGTGCTTTCCTCTTGATCCCCAGTATGAAAACATCATCAGTCCACCACTGATCTGATTAGTGATGACTTTCCAAGTGGCTGATCCAGAAAAAAAACCCCAAAACTTGTTCTTTCCAGCACACTGGCACTGGAGTTTAGTTTATTTTCCTGGATATGCAATTTCAGACCCTTGGAGAAGGAGAAATACTCAGTCTCTGAAGGCCAGTCTTCCTCCTACCTGCTGCCCTTGTCACTGTGCCTTAACAGCATAATAGAATTTTGTGGCATGAGAAAAAAAATATAAATGAGATGTGGGTGTAGTCACACAGAAATGAGGGGTGTCTTCTGGGCCCTGCCTTGAGAGTTCCTCACAGGGAAAACTTCTGGTGGACACAGAGGTGAAACCAACTCTGAGCAGCACCAGCAAATGTCAGGCACTGGCAGGCCAGATGGAGACAGCCAGGAATCATCCAGGAACCCAAAACCCAGAAATCTCTGCCTGGGTAGTGAGATCCTGTGTGGAAACAGGCTCCTGGGTCTGTGCTCTGCACGTGCCCGTGGCTGCTGTGTGAGCCAAACTCAGGGTGCACCAGGCCCAGGCCCCCGAATTTCTCCCCCTGGGTGTCACACAGGGGTGGTCACCGTTGTTCAGTGCAGTTCTTGTAATGGCTCACTGGCCAAAAATGTTAAGATGCAAACTCTCACAGCTGCAGCAGCCAGAGCTGTTGGGCAATGCAACATCTGGAGTTCCTAATGAAAATCACAATTTTTTTACCGAGACACATTTTCTGGAGAAACAAGCCATGTCCAAGAACACCCACACATAGGCTGGCCCAAAAATTTAATGTCTAAATGGCCCAGGAATCAGAGAAGCCCCACAGACACTGTCAAAGGCAGAATTTGGAGTTACACTCCACACAAACATTGTCTCCTGCCCTAGGTGGTGCCTGGTAATCAAGGATGTGTCTCAGCAGTGTTTCAATTTTTAAGTTAGGATTGTTTGTGTTCATCTTCACGTGAAATCAATGTTTGAATCAGGTGTCTCAGGACACATCTGCTTTCTAGAAAAGTTTGGGGAAGGTCATTTGCCAGATCTTGGTACAGCAAATTTGGCCACAAGAAGGCCTCCTGCTCCTGGCTGTGGGACATCAGCATGCTAAAGGTCAAAGAGCAGGCTGAGAGGCTCTAACGGGAGGATTAACTTCTTGCATAAGATGTAATTACCAGATCTCCACAAAGAGAGGAATTAGCAGATAACCAGGGAAACGAATCTCAGAGAAACCTGGGGGCTGCCTGGGCCCACGAAGGCTTCTCAGTCCAAAACCATTCCAGATCCTGCTTGGTTGAAAGTTAAACCTGTGGGAAAGATTTTATTGAATGCAATTGAATTTAATGAATCCACAGGCAGAGTAGGTGTGTGCAGGGCCTGCAGGTTTTTAGCTGGGTCTGCTGCTCCCGTGGGCTCCTCTCTGCCCTCAGAACCATGGCATCAACAGTTCTTTATTTTACATTTCGTCCTTTTTATATCACCTTTGGAACCTTTTAATATCACCTTTAGTTCATGGTGATTTTAGGGTAGCTACTGAGCATAAAACTGTGGCAGTTTTGTTTTTATAATTTTAATTTTATTATTTTAAAGGTACCAGAGACGGAGTTTTTTGTTTGGACTTAGATATCTGTTTATTAATTTTTATTTATATTACATTTTCATAAGCTGTTTTATTTAATAAATTGAAAAATGGCTCTTATTTTTTATAAGGCTTTTAAGCACAAATTATCTAATTAAGAAGTGACACAAATTATTTTTGTTTTTAATTTAATAACTACGAACTTGTAGTTTGTACAGTGGATTTTTTTATTTAATTATAAAATACTACTTAAATTTATGAAGAAGAAGGTGAAAAAGAAGGACTAGTTTATGCTTAAAAACTTTTATTTTGCTTTATATATATTATTTTAAAATTTTAAACATTAAGTTTTTTATCTTGTGATATTATATACTTCTATACAAACTATACACTTATAATTTTATAATTATTACTTAATTTTGGAAGCTTTTTCTATGGCTTTAGGTTAAATGTAGTGCTTTTTTGAGGGTTAGTGTTTTTTAGTATAGAAAGCTTAAAATTTTTAGTGACCAGGGATCTAACACAGAAGCTTACAGTGCAAGGTGGGACAGTGTGGTTCTAAGAGTGGAGCAGGAACATGCAGCTGCTTTTCCAATAATTATAATTATAATTTTGGGTGTCCATTGACACTGAAGTCTTCCACAGATGTTCTGACTATCACAGCATCCTCACAGCCTTTGTGCTTCTGTTTAACTTTGCATGAACACCACAAATGAAGAAGGAAACGGTGAAAATACGAAATGCTTGCTGATAATATCCGTAACGCCTTGTGTATTTATAATTTTACATTAAAAGGGAAGCAAACATTCCATGTGTCCACACAGAGGACGTGGAAAATGAATTTCCACACTCATGAAGTCTTCTCTTTCCAGCAGTACAATAGACTGTTCCACATATAAATCTAAAGCAGCTTGGAGAGGTGCTGAAATAGCCAAGTGAGGGTAGAAAGGTGGGGAAATGTGCATCCTGTGATTAGAAAAGGAAGGTGTTGAAGGTGCAGGCAAGGTGAGCAATACACACATCTATTTCCACAGCAGACAGTGGGTAACGCTTCGGTGACGTGCAGAATGTCATTTCCTTCCCACATTTGAGCAGCTGAGTGACTCCAGTTACAGAAGAGCTCCGTGAAGTAAAGAGGCTTAAAAATAATCTGAGCAAAGTGCAGAAAGCAGAGGGACAGCAGGTGGTAAAGAGAGTCGGAGGAGGAGGAGGCAGCTGCTCCCTGCTGGCCGGGGGAGCTTTCCCTGCCCTCCTCACCGGAGAGTGCGGGCAGCCGAGAGAGATGTGAGCTGAGATAGCGGGGAAAAGGAGCAGAACGACTTCCCTGGGGAAAATCAGTAATAACTGTAATAAACTCAGGGTTTATTAGCCCCCAGGGTCAGGCACAGAAAAGCCCCGAGGGTCAGGCACAGAAAAGCCCCCAGGGTCAGGCACAGAAAAGCCCCAAGGGTCAGGCACAGAAAAGCCCCAAGGGTCAGGCACAGAAAAGCCCCAAGGGTCAGGCACCACAAAAGCCCCGAGGGAGGGAAATCTGGGTTTTAAGGCCCAAGGGTGGGTGAGTCTGAGGGTCAAGTGTCCAGTGATTTTCAGGCCAAAAGGAGGGTCAAGGGGAAGTTGCAAATGCTCATCCAAACAGGAATAATGAGGTATGAATACATAATCAGGGAACCTATAGGTACACAAACCAGAAGGAACTTTTGGGAATAAAGGGAAAAAGTCAGAAAGCCACTCTGCCAAGGGGTGGGGGGAAACTCCATGTTAGTTTCCTTCCAGGGCACCCAGACTTGGTGCTCCTGGGATGCTCCAAGAGAAGGACAGAGAGGTGTATGGAAGGGAAATTACAGCTGCTACCTTGACATTACTATTAGGATGCAAATGGCTCAGGAAAAGGAGTCGGGGGCAGATTCCCGTAGCTGACCCTTGTCTGTCACAGGACTGGAGAGGTTTCAGGGTGCAGGCAGGTTGGCGTAACTCTGATGTGGGACTCTCAGACATGATGCATGGAAAGAAAACTGAAATATGTTTTTCCTGAACTTTGTTAGCATATTTCCTATCCACCTTAAGCTATTGTTATAAACACATACAGTAAGGTTGGCTTTTGCATTTGTATGTTGTTGATAAGTATTTAAATTTAGTCTAAATTATGATTTTGGTCACTTGTAATCTCGTAAGTTAAGTGTGTATTGTTAGCTGTGTGGGTCCTTTGTGTGACTAAAATATGTAAGGTTATCTTTTTCTTGACTTATCTATGTGATAACAGTGACACAAACCAGAACAGCAGATGGGAGGAAATGTCCAGAAGAGGGGAGAAAGACACAAAACTTTTCTCAAGGAGAGTGTGAAAACAAGTCACCCAAAATTTATTGATGATGAGCTAAGACAGGAAGACTCAGAAAACAATGAGCACTGTGACTCCCAAACTCAAAGAAATGTTTGAATAATGGATAAGTTAATGGATGTAACCCTAACTATATGTTATGAGTATGTATTATATTATGGGCTTTTCACTAATGTTGAAGTGAATGCTATATGTATAATGTTGAAAAACTTTTATCATATGAAGATAGTTTCTTTTATTGCTGACAAAGCTTAGAAATAATGTGAAGAAAAGCTTTTGCTAACTCAGGAAAGCACAAAATAGACAGGAGATCCATCTGTCCAGCTAGAAATGACAGCTGAATACAGGAGAAGAGAGTGATTGATCAGAACAATGCACAGACTAGCAACATGAGAAGATGCAGAAGATAAGAAAATGCTGATTTACAGGATGAAAGAAGGGGGGAATTGGTAAAAACAGATATAAGGGAATGCTTCTCAGAGTTAAGGTGTGCTTCTTGGCTGAATGCCAAGGCTGTATTAACCCTTTGCTTTATGTCTGTCTCCTACTGTCTTTACTCTTATTAAACCTTTTCTATCTCACCAGAAGTGAACCTCGTTTTTCACAGCTATGAAGACAGTTTCACTCACTGCTGCTTTCTCACTGCTGTAATATCTCTTGCTCTTGGTGTGGTTTCCAGGGGTTTTATGGCTGTCTATTGTAGCAGAGCTTCTCTACGTCGTTTTGCTCCTGACTGGGAACATTCTGATGTCAGTAGAAATGTGCTACTACAGCTCTGTCATTGATGGGCTCAAGATCAATGCCTTCTCTGCAGTGGTCACCGTGTTAGCAGGTACAGTTAAGCACCTCCATTAATTACACCCAGAACAGTCTTCCATCTGAAAATTAATAACAGTTTCAAATAAAATATAATCAATAAAATCAAATGTAATATAAATATAAACAAATAATATAGATATAAATAAATAGAACTATTTAAAAATAAATAAAGTAATAAATAAACATATTAAAAATAATAAAAACAAATTTAAATAAATATAAATAATAAATATAAATAATATAAACATTTCAAAACAGCTACAATGCCTACTGAGATGCTAACAACACGAAGCGAAGCAAAATTTTATGAGAAAATATTATTTTCAAGTAATTATTTCTTCATGGGGTCTATTTTGAGTTTTGTATTTGTGGCTTCTGCTCTCTTTAACTCAATTGTTTTAATTTGATCATTTGTCATTTAATTGTCAGGTTGGTTGCCAAAGACTAAAAAGTAACATCCTCTTCCAAGTAACTTGATTTTTTATTTCCAACACGTCAAGTATCAAATTAGTGATAGCCAAACTCAAATAGCACTTTTAACAGGGAGTAGAATGTGCTTGGATAATTGCTAATAGAGAACTGACATTAAAATTTTCTTCCATTTTCTGCACATTGTTTCATAATCCTGTGCTATTCAATTTTAGGATTTTAGGCAAATTCAGTTTGGAAGAATTTTCCCTAGTCCAGTCTGTTGAGTAGGAGGAGGTTGGACCAGAGATTCCTGAAGGCACCTGGAAGATTCAATCTGCATTACAGAATTCTTACTGAGGAATGTTGCAGCAAAGCAATTACAGTGAATTCATTTACTAGAATTTCTTGTGGAGCACATGCCACTCTGCTTCGTATGTTCAGGACTGTTCAAAGTGATTTATACTTGCTGATGGCATATCTTTTATGACATTTAATTGCAAGTCAGACAGCTGGCAAGCTGGCAGATTGCAAAAAATTCATCTCAAGGTTGCATTTCTCTGTCAAAATTTTCAGCTTTTATCCTGATCCTAATGTTTCTGGATTTAATGTTCATGCATTTGTGCCTTTTCTTATGAATTAAAGATATTTTATTATACTTTTTCCACTTAAACATAATCACACATTAGTTCATTCACCAATCTCTGTTTTGGGGTTAATAAATGAAGTTCATTAAACATCTGATCACGATAATGAGGAAGAAATAGTGCAGATAATTCCTTTTTCTTTGCAGTTAACTTTGACACACGTGAAGATGGCTCTTGCAGCTCCCTGTAGTGCAGAGTGCAGTCCCCAGCCTTTCCTGACTGGATTATCTCCTTCCTTCTTAATGACTTCCCTGGAAGATATCCAAGCAGTTACAAACCTCAACCATCACCAGTTCCACTCAGTGCTCAAAAAAGGCCCCACTTCTCCTGTATCTGACCAATCCTCACGATCCACTGTCATGTCTGTTTGCAAAGAGACAGATGTCAGCTTTACTGAACTCCTTAGGCAGTTTTGCCAACTATTGGCAGCTTTCTCCTCTCCCAATAACCATGAATATTCACTTTTATCAATATTTTTTTGGTTTGGGCCTGTACAGTATTAAGCAGACCTAGACAGGAAGCAGCAAGTTTATCCTGGACATTCTGTTTACTTCCACAAGTAAAATTTCTTGAAATACTAAAAAAAGGGGAAAACATTTCTCCTAGCTGTTAAATTTATGTATGAATCATTTGTAGATATAAACCAAATCTATTACAGATCTATTACTAATCTAATTACAGATTAGTTGCCCTAATCTGTAGTGAACATGCAATTTTATTTACAAGCATACTCGATTCTATCTGAGCAATGCAAATTAAATTATTCAATATCAGCGTCTTCCATAACCTGGATTTTCAGCACTTTCTAATAAGTGTTTGTCCACTTTTTCTTTCACCCTCCTAACTGATAAATCTGGCTGCATTTACAGCAGTGGGACAGGGCATAAACCTGCATGGCTTTGAAAATCTTTCCAGTCAGCAACAGGAAACTGGGAAATGTGTCCTGTGCAATGCAGCTGAGCAACACTTCCCTGTGCTAACCCAGGATTACACTGCTAAGAAGTTTTCAGAGGATGGAAACCAATTGTATGAGTGGAAAATACACAACGCATTAAATACACTTGAATGTTAATGTCCACTATTTTTGAGCCTTTTGTAGAATTCAGATACTTCATAAAATATTCTCCAGGAGCTCAAGGGACAACTCCAAAGAAGAATGTCCTCGATTTACATTTTCTAATGTTATTATAACTTTGTATTTTTTAGGTCTTCTGGGTATGGTTGCTCACATGATGTACACAACTGTATTTCAAATGACTGTAAATCTTGGTCCTGAAGACTGGAGACCTCACACTTGGGATTATGGCTGGTCCTATGGGTACTACCTGATTTATATTTGGTGCTTCCATTCCATTTCACTTCACCCTATGTTCAAGGAATTATACCTAATTTATAAGCAATGGATTTCCCTTATTTCGCTTCTGAGGATGCAGTTTAGTAACCAGATGTCATTCTTGTACATCAGTTGTCCTAAATTGTTGTATAAGTTTGCAAGGTTTGCATTTTCCATCCCTCAGCCAGTGCAGAGAGGTCCAACTGCCCTGCATGGAGCAGAGCTTCTTCTCCACACACATCAGACCCAGGTTTAGCATCCTCATCTCCCAGGACAATTGCCAATTTTTTCAAAACTCTTCCAGCTTCAGGCATTTAGGTTGACATTTTCCTATCACAAGTATGCTTCAGATTGTTTTATCTGGAACATTTCACAGAGGGACAGAATCAACCAGGTTGGAAAAGACATTTGAGATCATCAAGTCCAACCTATGACCTAACATTACCTTATCAGCTAAACCATGGCACAAATATGTAGAGGTCAACTCTACAAGTCAGGTCTGTAAATGGCCATTAACCAAGAGTATTTTTTCCTCACCTAGCCTCTTCATCTTTCCCTAATACACACCAACACAATCACACATAGGCAGTGTTTTCAAAAATAAAATCAAAGGACTTGAATATGAAAATGCCCTGCTAATTTCTGATAATTTTTGGTTTTTTTGCTTATAGCCTTGCATGGACTTCCTTCGCTTGCTGTATGGCTGCAGCTGTCACCACTATTAACAAATACACAAAAACTATCTTGGAATTCAAGCACAAAAGAAAAAAGCTGGAAAGGAGCTTCAGGATTCAATACAAGTTTCCTGACCCCACAGCTCCAGAGAAAGTTTGCAATGTGTATGTGAACTCTTTCCAAAACACCACCGATGACCCCGCGCACGCATTAAGGAGTTTGCGTCACCTGGCCACTATTTCAGTCCTGTAAAGCTGAACCAGCTCTCAAAGCACCCTCTAAATTGTAATACTAGCTCCAAATGAAACAGTGTTAACGAATAAAATGTCTCAATGTGCAGTATTATTTATTTTTCTTAATAAAGAGATTATATTTCTGTGGCTGTTTCAAGGAAGTCTTGGTATTGGAAAAGAAGATTCAGGTGTCTCAGTTCAGATAACAACAGTGACACAGGTTCCCCCCAGGTCTAGTTTTTAAGCAGTGTCTAATGGTGATGGAGAGCAAGTGAGTTTGTTGGAATTTTGGAGCATCACTCCACCCTGATTCTTTATTAAAAAGACTGTAAAAAAATCCCATCCTGAAACCAAAACTCATGAAAAGCAGGGCAGCAAATAAGGCATGTGGTGCATGGCTTGAATAATTTTTTGTTATGAAAGGTACAATTTCTCCAAGAAAATCTGGGGACCTCAGCTTATGGTTCAAGAGTTTCACCATAGGCATGGTGGATTTGCTGTGAAAGGAAGGCTGATAGAAGGAACAGGTTTTCAGTGCAAACACTTACTTAAAATGAGAAGGCAAACTGAAATCTGGAAGATTCATGAGAAGGAAAACTGAAATCTGAAAAATACGTGGTTGTGGACAGCACACAACTCACCTGTGGAATTCTCCAGGAATCATTCTGGCAACAGAAAGAATAAAAATTTGATTTATACATTTATACATGAAGAATCCACAATCACATTAAAGATGGGGAGGTGGAAATGACTGCAACCATCACAGATCAGGAACATGGAGCTGTTCCACTCTGAGATCAGCCTGGAGCTTCCCCATGGAACTGAGCCTCGTGCCTGCTTTGCTGGACACCAGCTTTTCTTCACTGTTGGGTGAATAATCTTGTTATTGAGCCCCTTGGGAAACACACTTGTGGTCTCTGCGTGGCAGAGGTCTTACACAGTCTGCTGAGCAGCTCTGGGCTTTGCAAACATCTTTATTCAGCAATAAATACAGTTTGAGCTTGTTATGGCAGCAGGATCTCTAACAGGTCAGGTTATGCCCACTGATAAGGTGGAGCTGATAACAGAGAAGCATCATTAAGTCAGAAGAAAACCATGAGTGGTAAGAGAGGAGAGTTTTTGTGCATGTATTGAATATATTCAAGAAATGAGATTTCCTGACCTCGCTGGCAACACGTCCCAAAGCTTCATTGCTGCAATTGTAGGAAAATTTCCTAGTATCAAATCAGAATTTCATGTGTTCCAGTTCGTGTCCATTTCCTTTTTTTTCTTCTACTGTGCATATCTGAGAAGAATCTGGCTCCGGATTGCCTACACCATCCTACTGGGTGGCTGCAGATAGCAATAAGATTTCCTCTTTAATCTTTAGAAAAATCTGTCTTTATCCTTCACAGTGCTCTGGAAGTGCCACCTTCAGTTCAGCAGGGGAACAAAGCAGTTGCTGGAGAGTTGGGTGCCCACTCTGTTAGAAGCTGTCTCAACCCCTTGACCAAAACACAAGATCTTGATTCCTCCCCCTCGTTTCACTCATTTCTTTGTGATGGATATGTTTCTAACACCTTCACTGAGAGAGGAATTATTTCTGATTCCATCTGACTTTCTGCTTTTTGTCAACCCTAACTCTTCTTACAATGATTTTTACCCATCTCATGTTGTTCCTGGGTGTCATGGAAGAATTTCCACCTCATCCAGGAACACACTTGGTTGATGCCTGCAAGTCCTTTGAAAAATCCAATTTAAGGAAGTGCCTCATTTTTATTTTTTTAGCCTGCAGGTTACTAACACAGCCTCTGCCATATGCTCTTTCCTCAGGATTGTTTCTTACAATGGTTTGTATGCTTATAAAGTGCTGTAGGTGGGCAAGGGCTTTTTAAATTATTGTGCATCCATCCAGATCCATTCTTAAATCTCAAACTGTCTGTTTTTCTCCTGCTAACCATTCAAGAAGCTGGATGTCTTCTGCTGGATATCTGGTAAATAAATTCACCTGATGAAGTGCAAGATTTCTCATCCCTATTTGCAGGGCACAATTTCATATTCTGCCTTTTATTTTAACTTTTGACCAGTAAGTCCTGGAACCACATTATCTGAAAGCAGAGGAAAAACACCAGCAGCATTTTTATTCTGATTCATTAGATCCAATCAATTTTGATGAATATGGCATCTCAGTAAAATTCAGACACCTGTGGCACAAGTACACAGATCTTCAGCAGTCCTGGTTATCCCTGGAAGTTAATGAGAGAAATAGGAACCTCTGGGATGCCACTCCTGTTATCCTGAACTCATCCTAATGTTTCTTTTTCTTATCATAATATTTTTATGTGTAACATATATCCACAGCTGAGACAGCGAAACAGAAATCAACAAATGAAATAGAAAACTTCAGATTAAATAATAGATTTCCCCAGAGGGAAAAAAAATATTGTGTCTGAAATACCAGTGGAGAAACCTCATCTTCAAGATGAGAAAAAGCCACAGAATTAGAGAAAAGTGTGACCCATTTAAGAGGTCATCTAATCCTTCTTTTCTTCTAGGCAGGATAAACTAAAGCTACATTGCTTTTTTACAGATGTTTCATTAATCTCTTCTTTAAAGCTTCTGAAGACAGGCATTTGAAAATTTCTGTGGCAATTTATCCTTTGTGCTTAACTATTCTTAGCAGCAAATGCTGTCCCTGTAAATCTCCTTGGCAGTAATTTTAGCACATTGTCCTACTCCAGCAGACAGGGAGAACAGTTCAGTCCTTCCTTGTCTGCAGCACATTTTGGGAATTTGAAAATCATTAAGATACAACTTTCTTCTGCTTTGTAGATAAAAATACATCTGTTTTTTAACACTTTCTTAATAGGATACAGGTGTTATTTTACCTCTTTTACTGCCTTCTATTGTGGCTTCCTGAAGTGCTCACTGATTTGAAGTGAAATTGTGGGAAGAATTTCTGCTGATCTCTAAAATGTACAAAATGGAGCAGAAGGATTATTCAGCTTATTTTAACATGAAATCCACTTGTTTTTACAAAGAAGGACAATAATAGGAACCAGAGAAATCACAGAATGGTTTGGGTTGGAAGGGACCTTAAAGAGCATCTATGTCATTTCAGGGACACCTTCCACTATCCCAGGTTGCTCCAAGCCCCATCCAGCCTGGCCTTGGACACTTCCAGGGATGGGGCAGGCACAAACAATGTTGATTCATGTTTAGCTGGGATGTCCTGTGGTGCCTGATCCTTTTCTGATGAAATTATGCTTATTCTGCATCTTGCTCTTATGGAAACGTGGAGGACGTGGCTGCTGCTGAGGTACAGAAACAAATAAAACTGAAATCACAGCAAATGCCCACTGGTTTGAAGGAGCAGAGTTCTGCTGAGGACCAAGAAAATTTTGAACAAATGCTTGTTTGACTTCCCAGTTAAGGCACAGTCACTCACACTACAACAAAAGCCCAGTGCTACAACAGAAAATAGATGGAGCTCCAGCAGGTGCTGCAGGAACTGAGCATCCCAGTGGTGGGTATCCTCCATCCCAGTGGTGGGTATCTCCCTGAGTCAGGCTTCCTGAAGCCAGAGCAATTCAGTCAGACACACAGCAAAAGGTCCATGTTCCTCTGCCCTCAGAACTCCTTTCCTGTTGGGTGATTCTGCTGATGAACAAGGTATTTAAGTGAGCTGGTGCTGGAAGTTACCTGAGCAGTGGGACTTGTAGCAGCAAGAGCAGCTTGGTTCCATTGGCACATTGTCCTAACCCCTAAAACCAGAGGAGTAAAGCTTTATAGATGACTGTGTGTGTCAAAGACAGGGGCATTATTCTACCCACAGCAAGCAGCACAAGTCACCAGCACTCAAAACAGAAACCTTTCTTTCCAGGTCAAAAGCAAGGAAAATAACTGAACAAAATCAATTTTCCTCTTCTGCCTTCAGCTTTTCCCTAATCCCTGAGGCAACAATGGCAAAAAACAGCTCGGGGAAGAAGGCTCTGATGTAAACTGCTGCTCTGGGGATGGGATTGGCCATAAGCACCTCCTGCTTCCTCCTGCTCACTGTGGCAAGGACTTCCTCTGCCACCTCCACGGGGTGCACACCATAGGACACCTTCCTGAAAAAGACTGTAAAGGAGAGAGGAGTAAGAGCTACAGACAGGCAGGCACGGAGGGAATGGTGTTAAAAAGATGCACAACTAGTGAATCTGTCAAGTCAGCTTAAGTTCCATGCACTTGCAATCTCTTCCCCACTCCATTCTCCTCATCAGTATGTGGCCCAGATCTTTTTATAACTGAAGGAAAATCCTTTCAGTCCCTAAGAGAAGGAGCAACCTGAGTGCAGTGGAATTGTCCCTTTGGTGCTCTCCTCCCCCTCCATTCCTGATGTCCTGATGTATTTATTTTCTCACACAGCATTGTCTCATTCCACCTTCCTTCTCTTGTCACCAGGCTAATATTACGTCTCCAATATCTCTTTTCTTTTGCTCCTCATGCCTGTTTATCTTTTCTGTCATTTCCATTATTTTTTTTTCCCCAGGAAAAGCCTCCCTCCTGCTTTATGTGCCTTACCTTCATCCACCCAAACTTACATTTCCAAATTGATGCCTCCCAGTTGCCTGGTGCTGGTTGGCGATGGTATGAACAGATGAAGGTTGGATTCACAGTGCTGACAGAAATATCAAATTCCTCCATTTCAGCTCTAAGACAATCAAAAAAGCCTACAGCAGCATGCTTGGAGGCAGCATCTAAAAGTAAAAAGCACACATATGCATGTTTAGATATATGATTGCATGGAAGCAGGTGTATAATAAAGCACCAAGGTTTGGGGAAACGAGCATGGAATGATTAAGGAAATGCAAAAGAATTATTTCACCCAGTCAAATTATCATATGACATATTTAAAGAAGCAATAAGAAATGATCTATACAGGACAATTGTGCATGCAGTCTCTTGGACATGTCAAACAGCACATGTCTACGTTTCCCAGTCAGGAGTAGCACATCCTGGGTTAGGAAATAACAATTCTGTTATATCAAAAACATCTTAGGTGGATGGAATTGTCCCTGAGAAGAGTCCTCAGACCTTCTGTTTCTGCAGATTGTAACACATCCATGAAATGCAGTGAAATACATGTCCACTGCTGGAATGCAGTGCTCCTCATGCTTTGTAAACTGATTTGGACTTTGCCCTGCAGCAGCTTTTAATGCTCAAGTGAATTTTACAGTAACTGAATGTCAAGACTTTTTAATCTGCTTTTTCTTGAGAGCAGGATGAATAAGATGACAGCATGTGAAACTTGACCAACAAACAGAACTGTGTGCTCAGTGCAGCAGAGCTGCAAAGTGCTCAGTCACCTTTCCCTGACTCAGTTTACAGTGAAAATCAATCCAGGCAATGGCAGGTGGGCCCTGGGAACAGAAATGCTTCTCCACACATTCATTTTGACATCCCTTCTTCTGGCAGCTTCACTTCATGCTAATAAATATTGGTAGGGGCACTGTAAAATCTCTCTTTGTTGGCTCTTCTGCTTTGCATGGTTTTACACACGTACAGTGTGTCCTGACACAACTGTGTGTATCCTAGGTGGGAAGATTCCAGATGTCACATCAATGTGTTCATTCCTTTTTGGGCCTTTTTTGTAGCTCTTGCACTTCTTTTGAGATGGGGGACCAGAGCAGCACCCCATGGTTGAGGAGTGGGCTCTGAGCAGATTTATGCATAAATTTACAAAGACATAAAGACATGTTTTAATTTTTCTGCTGCTTTCCTTACAGCTTACTCACTGTAGTTTGCTTTCATGGGACTGTAAGTCACAATTCTGAGGTCTCACAGAGTTTTTAATTCAGAGCCCATCGCTCACTCTGGCTTTCTGTCAAGCTAAAAATGTCTGTTTACATCTGTCCCAAGTTTAAAATGACCATTTACATCTCTCCTATATTTTCTTTCCACTAATTTTGTATTTTATTAATGCAAAGACCTTCCATCATAATTCAGGACAGCCTCAATTCTTTAGGAGTTTTGGATGAAAGACCTTGAAAATTTTCTGGAGAGCCAAGCAGAAAGCAATTCCCACATCTCCTTTTAAACTCCCACACCTAAATACAATATTGCTTCACAAAGCAGTAGCTCTTATCTACTCATATTTTATATTTACACACTATTCTTCATGAAGGTTTCTCTCAACATGCCCAAGTATAGATCAGATATGATTTTAACTATACAATATATATATTTAAAATTTGCTGTCACATTTTTTTATCATCCTATTCTCAAGTCCCCTATATAGCAATTATATTTCAAAGGTAGCATTTTAACTATTTCTAGTTGAGTTCCAATTTGAAAAAAATTCAGCCAAATACTGTAGTAACACCAAATTTGGATGCAAATTAGCACTTTTAATAACCTATGATGAGTGTCATATATAAACTTATAGATCAGAATGTATGTTTTTGCAATGTATAACTTACAAGCTGCACGAAATGGAATTCCTAATTTCCCTTGGATGCTATTAATCAGAACAATTTGGCCAGTTCTTCTTGAGATCATGTTAGGAAGAATGGCTGCAAAAAGAGAAATACAAGGAAAACCCAGGTAAGTAAAAGAGCTGAGTGTATTTAGTGAAAAGGAGCAACAGCTGAAGTGTAAATAGCACAAATTCAGTGAGGCTTGTCTCAGTACTGCAAGCAAAAGTTATCAAAAATCCAACAGCTGGGAATTGTCTTCTAGACTTCACCTGAATTCTACATGCAGAGTTGGTTGCAGTATTAACCCATTTAATTGCCAATGTGCTTTAAGTGGTAACACCAAAAAAAATTAAAAAAAAAAATAAAATAAAATACCTTTGGTTAATGTTATAGGCCCAAAATAGTTGGCATCCATTATCTTTTTATCAAGTTCCAGTGAAATGCTCTGCACTGCTCCTTTCACCTTCATGCTGGCATTGTTGATCAGTATATCCACACAGCCATAGCAGCTGAGGATCTCCTTAGCTACATCTCGAATGCAGCTTATGTCTGTGATATCCAGAAGAATCAGCTTTGGGGCATAGGTCTGTTGAACAAAAAGGATCATTTCAATGGTGCAATCATTTCAATATACAAACTCTGTTTCTATTTCTATTTCTGCTTCTATTTCTATTTCTATTTCTATTTCTATTTCTATTTCTATTTCTATTTCTATTTCTATTTCTATTTCTATTTCTCTTATTTCTATTTCTATTATTTCTAGTTCTATTTCTAGTTCTGTTTCCTTGTCTTGTAAATGAATTTACCTTGATACTAGAAGTGGTTTTGTCATTCTCACATAAGATTTTAAGATTAACTCACCCTAGACAGAAGATCAGCAATGAGAGTTGGGGTTGTTCAGCCTGGAGGAGGCTCTGGGGGACTTTAATGCTCCTCCCAGTGCCTGAAGGGGCTCCAAGAAAGCTGGAGAGGGACTTTGGACAGGGGCTGGTGTGACAGGACACAGGGAATGGCTTCCCAGTGCCAGAGGGCAGGGATGGATGGGATATTAGGGGAAATCATTCCCTGGGAGGGTGTGAGGCCCTGGCACAGGGTGCCCAGAGCAGCTGGGGCTGCCCCTGGATCCCTGGCAGTGCCCAAGGCCAGGCTGGACAGGGCTGGGAGCAGCCTGGGACAGGGGAAGGTGTCCCTGCCATGGCAGGGGTGGCACTGGGTGGTGTTTAAGATCCCTTCCAACCCAACCCATCCTGTGACTCTGTGACTCTGTGATTCTGTGACTCTGTGACTCTGTGACTCTGTGATTTTGTGACTCTGCGACTCTGTGACTCTGTGACTCTGTGACTCTGTGACTCTGTGATAATGGGTATTCACAGACACTGAACTCCAGATGAAGCAGAACACCATGGGAAGGGTCAGCTGGTCTAGCTCCTCGTGAGTTTTGTCTCTCTGGAAATCAGTGGAAATTGAAAACAGACACAAGGGTGGCTCCTGCCCGTTCAAGTCATGGTGCTTCTGGGGTTTAGGGCTCTGACAGGTGAGCTACATCCACACAGGGACAGAAGGAAGGAAGGAATGGTTTGTTCTGCTATAGGTTCTACAAATGGAGTTTGCATTTGTGTGATTTCTGCAAAAACACATTTTATCAGCTGTGGGACAGAGGAATGAAGTTTTTTCCCTCACTGTATTACTTAGACAATGTAATGCAGAATCATACTTAATATTTTTCCCTAGCTGAATCTGTGCAGGCTAACATGAACACACTACTTTTGTACAGGAGAGATGAACAAAGCCCACTGCAAAAAAACCCTGCAAACATTTGTAGGTCTGATGAGCAATGGCTGCAGAATTTATGTGATGCCTTCAGGAACACCTGTGCCCTGGAATGAGGCAGCTGGATGTTGGTCACAGGAGGAAAGCCATGAGGAAAAGACACTTTCCTTTTTTTACTCCAAATCCCTTCTGTCTGGGACCTTCCCCCAAACAGTGGAGAAGCTCAAAATGAATTTGATCTTCAGTCCTATCTCCCACTCCTTGAGCACACTAATGATATGAAAAACTGATGGCATTTCCTGTCATTAAAAGAAGCATTTGGATCCCTTTCATCCAAATTATCAGGCAAATTGCTCTGCTGAGGACTTCTAGCAGGGTGGCTTGTTCAGAACACGAGCACTCAGCTGCTTCACAGGATGAGCTGAAGAGAGCAGGATTTTGGCATCGTGCTCTGAAGCCCTTCAGAGGCATTTCTGTCTCTCTGGGCTGTGTTTGGTGTAATTACCTGGGTGGCAAAGCCACCACTGATAGCAAATCACGTTTCTTGTACATTGTTTTGCTGGATCTGGAATTACATTCTGTCCCTGAGCAGGGTTTATCCCAGGCTGGGAGTACCTACCGTGCTGGGGTCTGTCACACTAATTAAGGCATCATACAAAGCTTCTAACTTTTCCCATGTCCTGCCACACAGCACAAGCCTTGCTCCTCCTGCGTGAAACACACGAGAACATTCTAGGAGAGAGAATGAAAAATTAAAAAATGTTTAATTTTTTAAAACTTCTACATTAAAAAAAAATAATTATAATCGTGGAGAATTGATTTTTGTTTATTTTGCTTGAAATGAGATGCTGGTTTTGCTAAGGGTGTTGAATCCATGCTTTAAAATTCATTAGTTTTGAAATAATATGAGAAAAAAAGAAAGCATTGACTTGTGAGAGTACATAGGTGAGAAATAAATTTAATTAAATGTAATGGGATAATGCACAGTTAATGGTGCAGCACAATGCCACTGTTTAATAATGGGATTTAATAAAAATAAGTAATAAAGAAAATAACCATGTTAGTTAACGGATGATGGGATTGAGTTAGAAAAATTTTTCTGTATATCCTTCCCAGACACACTTGCTATAAATCAAACTACAGATCAAAATACAAACTGCATCTTTTGCAAACCTTCCTGTCTGCTGCTCTATGAAGAAAGCAGCCAGGCCCAGTTAAGAGTCCCACCAGCCAGCTCTGTGTGCCACCTGCATGAAGCTCCTGGCAACACAGAACTCATCCACCACTTTGAAAAAGAGTAATTAAGGTAAACTTACTCAAAGTGGCCCACTGGTGAAGCATCCTTGAGAGAGGCTTTTCTCCAAAAAAAAAGGAGGTTTTACCTAAAACCTTTATCTCCTGAGCACTAAACCTTCCCAGCAAGCAGAGGCATCAGGGACCAGCTTGTTCAGCACATTCCCTGAAGCCTTCCTGAGAAAAGCACCAAAAACTTTCTGGGAATGCAGGGCTGGCACTGCATTTTCTTCACTCAGACATATTCTAAGCTCGGGGTTTACCCCAATTTAAGACAGGTCTCAGAGAATTCTTGTCCATTTTTTACACAAGTGCATTTCTGAAAGTGGGGACTCCTCTAACCACAGGAACTGGCCACCAGTGTTACCTCTAGGAGGCTACAGGACTGCAACCAGCTCATTGTGCAGGCTTTCATGAGGATATGCAAGCTAAATTCTGAAATATGAGGCTGGAGCACCTTGACAACTTGTGCCTGGTCTGTTTCCTTCTCTAGGTGGTGTTGAGGGAGAATATGTCCCTCACCACCCTGTCTGTTTGACCAGAGAAATGCATTTAAAACCATGAAGCACAGATAGCCCATGGGCATCCCTGAGGAATTCACTGTTAGTGGGATCCCTCTGGCTGCTGCAGGTGCCTCTTCTGGCTCAGCTGAACTGAAACAGGGATGCTCAGTCCAGGAATCCATCAAGGCTGTCCCAACCAGGAAAATTCACAACTTCCTGCCTTTTTTTTTTTATTCTCAGAATAGATAAATTCTTGCAGATAGGCCTGAGGATGCAACTGCTGATGTGCCCAAAACCAGAGGTGTGCTTTGGGTGCAGCCAGAGAGTTAACTGACAGTGGGTTGGGTTTGTGTGATTGAAAATCAAGAGTTAATTTTCCTGATGGGGTCTTTCTTCAAAAAAGCTCAGCCTTGGAGCTCTCCTGTTTGGTCCCTAATCAAACCTACATGACAGCCACAGGCACAAAGAGCATGGCAAGAAAAGGAAGGTGGTCTCACCCTGCCTGGCCAGCCTGTTTGGTTTGTCTTGGCTCCTGGGTTGAACAGGCAGCAGAACAACCCCAGTGCTGTGGCTTGCTCCTTCAGATCTCAATACCCATGCTAATCCACCCATTTTAGATTTCTTAAACGATCATGTTAGACTCTAATATCTGTATGGAAGTATTTATGGATCCACCCTTGTAGTTCTGCAAAGCTCTGCAGCTGGAAGCTTTTATTTAAGCAATCTTTTTCATTATTTACAACAGTAATTTTATGAACGACTTCCATTTTCTTTTTTTTTTTTTCCTAGCACAGAAGGATTTTTAATTTAATGCCCAAAAGAGTATTTGCCAGAACAATTATAGCAATATTTTCCCTCTAAACAACAGTTGAGGCAATCTTGTGAAAAAAAAAATAAAAGACTTCTATGTGAACAGCAATAAAGGTGAAAAAGGAAACCAATGATGTTCTCCTCTAGAACTTCCCTGTACTTTTCTGAGTTACAGCACTCAGAAGAAACAGGAACTAGGTTTCAATAACAACCACAAACCATTGAAAACATCTTCAATCATCATAGATTTGTTTCTCTTTTTTAACTTCGATGAATGTTGCCTTTAGTCCAGAAGTTCTGGCAAGCAGGAAAAGAATTTGGCTGTTTCCTTAGAGCCCACATCCACAGCAGCTGGCCACACAGCTGGTATTTTAAAGCTTTGAAAGAATGGCCATCACATATGCCTGATGGAAAGTTAATTTTGCATTATTTTGAATCATTCAAGCCTGCAAATAACATCCTGGTGTCAACCTATGGGATACTGGCCATAGGTATATTTAGAATAATAAAATAGAAGTGATTTATCTCATTTTTCATCTACATGAAAAGGAGTGTGGGGGCACCACACACACAATTGCCTTTTTAGCCTCAAGAGACAGGTAACAGCTAGCCATAGGGAAGAAAAAGGAAAAATAAAAGAAAAAATAAAATAAAATAATGAAGAAATGTTAATAAGGAAAGTGAAGTTAGGAAAATATTCCCCAGGGGTCATGCAGTGCTGGAGAAAAACAGCTGGAGAAATGTTCAATAAATTTTCTTTCTTCTTGGAGGATTCCACGATTTGGCTTGGCCACAGCCAAACAAATTCAGCACTGGTGACCTTTCTGCTCCAAGTGAGATTTTTTTATCTAGAAACACAGACACCATATCATTCTGCAATACGCCCAGTCTCAGTGGAAGTACTCAAACCATGCCTCTCTACAAAAACTTTGAAATATAACTTTCCTGGTTCTGGCCAGAACAGGGAAAACTGCAGCAGCAGCCAGGAGGGGCACAGGCAGCAGCCCGGGGTTGTTCTATCCCACCTCACCCAGGGGGCTGAGGAGTCACAGGGGGTCACAGACCCACAGGACACCCTGTGGTGGAAGGGACCCACAAGGACCACCGAGTCCAGCCCCCAGCCCTGCAGAGCACCAATCCCAAGAGTCACCCCTGTGCCCAAGGGGGTTGGCCAAACGCTGCTTCAGCTCCCGCAGCCTTCGCTCCGTGGGGAGCCTGTTCAGTGCCCCAGCACCCAGTGCCACCCTGCCATGGCAGGGACACCTCCCACTGTCCCAGGCTGCTCCCAGCCCTGTCCAGCCTGGCCTGGGACACTGCCAGGGATGCAGGGGCAGCCCCAGCTGCTCTGGGCACCTGTGCTAGGGCCTGCCCACCCTCACTGGGAAGGATTTGCTTCCCAATATCCCATCCATCCCTGCCCTCTGGCACTGGGAAGCCATTCCCTGTGTCCTGTCACACCAGGCCCCTGTCCAAAGTCCCTTTTTGGCTCTCTTGGAGCCCCTTTAGGCACTGGAAGTGGCTCTAAGGTTTTGGCAGAGCCTTCCCTTCTCTGGGATGAACAACCCCACTCAGCCAGCCTGTCTCCACAGTAGAGCCCTCAGGTGATCTTTGTCACCACCCAGGCCATCAGCTGTTAAAACAGATAAATTATTGCATACCCTTGGTGCCTTCAGTTTTTACCTTTTATATTTTTCAGGCCCTGGACTGCTTTAGTGCATAGCTCTGAACTCCAGATAAAGTGTAACTGTAAAGTGTTAACTGCCTTCACAGACAGGACAATCCCTCTGGGCCTGAGAACCAAGGACACCCCACAGCCTCAGGCCATGAAAAGTAGAAACAAAAGTGAACCAAGGGGAGAAGCAAACCAGGGGAATGTGACTTCATTACCTGAAGCTATAATTGGAGAATTAACCTCTGATATGCAAATTGACCAAACTTATCTCTGTCTGAAAAACTCATGGCCATTGTCCTCTGCGAGGCTTTTGCACTGCCCAAGGTGCATCTACTGGAGGCCTTGAATAAATCCCTGCTTTGCTCTCTAACTCTGTCTGTTCTAGACACTCCAAGGCATCACCTTTCCTTGTCCCCTGAAGTGCACAGTGTCCCCCCCAGTGCACAGAGCCAGGCAGCCCAGCTGGAGCTGCTGGGGGAAGCCAAGGGAAGAGGAGCAATGAGGGTGATAGAGGGGGAAGACCTGCAAATAGGGACAGAGGGCTGAGCATTGCTGTTCACAAGCAGCAGGAACTGCTGAAGCCTCTAAGGGCTGAAAAGGATCATGTGAAGAGTAAGGTGNACAATCCCTCTGGGCCTGAGAACCAAGGACACCCCACAGCCTCAGGCCATGAAAAGTAGAAACAAAAGTGAACCAAGGGGAGAAGCAAACCAGGGGAATGTGACTTCATTACCTGAAGCTATAATTGGAGAATTAACCTCTGATATGCAAATTGACCAAACTTATCTCTGTCTGAAAAACTCATGGCCATTGTCCTCTGCGAGGCTTTTGCACTGCCCAAGGTGCATCTACTGGAGGCCTTGAATAAATCCCTGCTTTGCTCTCTAACTCTGTCTGTTCTAGACACTCCAAGGCATCACCTTTCCTTGTCCCCTGAAGTGCACAGTGTCCCCCCCAGTGCACAGAGCCAGGCAGCCCAGCTGGAGCTGCTGGGGGAAGCCAAGGGAAGAGGAGCAATGAGGGTGATAGAGGGGGAACAGATGCAAATAGGGACAGAGGGCTGAGCATTGCTGTTCACAAGCAGCAGGAACTGCTGAAGCCTCTAAGGGCTGAAAAGGATCATGTGAAGAGTAAGGTGACACCTGTTTGTGCAGCCACCCTGCACTGACAGCCTGTGTCACGAGATCTTACAGTAGCAACATGCTAAAAATAGCACTCAGTGTTCTTCTAAAACCTCTCGTTCTTTTGAATTAAATTAATACAAAGCTCTGCAGCTCCTACTAGTTTACCAAGAGTTCCCATGGCTGAGGCTAAAAATATAAACTTAAAAATCACAGGATTTGTTTAGAAATATATTTATTAACTTCTGCTTCATCCAGCCAGTTATGAATACATCCAAGGCAATGTGTGCATGTTTATCACCCAGAGGGTCACTCTCTGGCTGCTTCTGTTCTCTGAGACTGAGAAGAAATGAGACAACTCACCCTTGCCTAGTCCAGAGATGGCATCTGTGATCACCACCACCTTGTTCTGCACCGCTGACTTGGACAGCAGCCACCTGACTGACTGGTAAATATAAATAACTCCACTGATCCCCAACAGAAGCAATGGCAGAGCAAGTACAGAAAAGATACCCATGGCTGTGGGAAACAAAAGACCACATGAGAGTACAGTAATCACAATATATATCCATCATTTTTCAGTTATTCCTATCTAAAACCAATGTTTTTTTATATAGAAAATCTACTGAGCAGCAGCTTGAAACAGTAGGAAGGTTATTTTCCAATCAATGGTTTAATATTGTTTTTTAATAAACAGGGTAATGTTGTTTCTTTGTCTGTTTTCCTCATTTCTGTATGGTCTAGGCAAATCTGGATTCCTTTTATGCAAGACTACTATATGTTGGCAAGACCATAATAATATTTATATATATATAAATATATATATGTATATGTATAATGTAGGTATATTCTACTATGCCTTGAGGCAAAACATAAAATAAACACTGACTTTTGAATCATATTGCTATTTTTAGAAAGCAGAGAAAAAGCTTTTAATCCAAATTTCAGATAAAAATAGAAGACTTCACAATAGAAATGTTTTGTGTTCTAAAAGATAAGAGAAAATACAATCACTTACCATGGCTATGAAGACTCCAGACACAGACAGAGCATTCTATTGTATTTTTGTAAACCTTTGCATTATGGATTTAATTAAGATCCTTCAGCACTTCCACAGAGCACTGATTTGCTGAGGCTGCTTGCCCTGAGTGAGAGTGGCTATGTATGGCCTGGTGACAGAGGCACTGCCAGAGTAAATTTAGCCTGCCCAGTGTGATCTGCATGCCTGACCTATCCACCCCAACAGCTGGGCAGCCACAGAAGAGCTCTCAGCACAGCATCAATTCACCTGCACAAAGAACCACCCCTCCTCCTGCCCTGTGCTCCACTGCAGGTCTTCATCATGTCTCAATTCCTTGTGGTTTTTCTCCAAGAGACAAAGTTGAAGTTGCCTGCCAAAGCATGGTTTAAGATTTCCAAACCCCAGAATTCTGTAATGTGTGAAACACTGCGTGCATTCCTAGCTAAAAATGACATGAGTGACAGATAGAATAAATACCTGGTTTTCAATGCCTAATGGTCACAGTGTCCTGCAAGCAAATGTAAAAATATTAAGTCATGCCAGGCCACCTGCAGCAACAGAGAGGAAATCCAATTTTCCATCATTCCTAAAGCCCCAGCTATCTTCTCTTACCTTCAAAGCATCTTTTAATAAACAAATGAGCAGTTCCCTATCAGCAACTGAGTCAGTTTGTTCCTTTTATGGAACATGATGTGTTGTTTGTGTAATTCATTCAGGGTTGTAGAAACATTTTTCCTGGAAAGTTGAAACATAAAAAAAGCACACTCTAGAGATAGAGGACTTATATGAGTTCCAAGTGATTTGTTTCCAAATGAACCAGAATAAAGGTACAAGAAATGTAAAAAAGCAAGACTAGGAGAAACTCAATTGAAACACAGCCCACAGTCTGTAAGACTGTACAGATAAAGTGTAATCATGTCCATTAATATAATGAAAAATTGTAAAGGAAAATTGCCAGAGCCAGCTGGGAAAATACAGATAGAGAGTGGCTGCATTAACCAAAAAACCCAAATCTTCTGGAGCACAGAAATCTCAGACTGGTGAAATACCAGAGAAATGTATTATGCACTGCCACCTTCAGAGCACTGCTGGGAACACCAGAGGAAAAAGGATATTTCAGAACTGTTCTAGAGGGCAGTTCCCACAAAAAGGGTAAATTATTTACAGAGGAGCTTGAACAGAAGTGAGCCTTTCTCCCTCCCTCAGCTGGCTCTGAAAGTCTCTGTATGCTGAGCTCCAGGAACTATCCCAGATGATGCCAGAGCTGAACAGTTTGAGTCCAAATCTGAAACCTGATGGAGATCTAGGCCTCATTTCCTTGTGGTCCTCAACCCAGGTGGCTGTTTGAGAGCATCAGCATGCACTCACAAAAAATCCACATTACTGACATTTCCCATTGTTCAGAAGTGCTGTACACAGCATGGGATGGATGCTCTTTGATGTTTTCTTTGTGGGGCAGGGCTAAGGCTGCTGGGGGCTCAGAGTGCTGCAGGAGGGGAGGCTGCTGAGTAATTTGGGGTGCCTGGGAGCCCAGGGCTGGGTGTCTGGTGCTAGGGAGGTCCAGGGCTGGGTGCCAGAGAGGTGCCCTGGGCACAGGTGCCACGCCAGCCCGTGCAGCAGCAGCTGGGGGGATGTGGTCCTGCACATCAACACCTGCCTGCAGCAGGTCCAGCTGATGCACAGCCCCCAGAAGTGGCACATCACCAGTGCCACAGTCTCTCCAAGTGGGCCTGGTCCACAACCATTCTTGGTCTGGATCTAGTGCCCCTCCTGGATCTGGTTCTGGTCCTGGTCTTGTTCCCAGTCCCAGTCCTGGATGTGTTCACCACGTTGGTCCTGGTCCCCAGCATGGTCCTGATTGTGATGTCCCACATGGTCCTTATCCTGTTATCCTGTCCTGGTCCTGGTCCCAGCTGTTGTCCCAGTCCTAGTCCTGGTGCTGCCCATGTTCCCCACCGTGGTCCTGGTCCTAGTCCTAAACGTGGTTCTGGTCTGGACCCTGGTCCCAGTGCTACTTCTGATCCTTATATGATATAAGGGGCCTTACAGATATGAGGGGCCTCTGCACCGTCCCCCAAAGCCCCAGATCCCCACAGATCTCTGCAGCCCCGGTGCCCTGGAGTCCTCATGGCCCCTTCCCCAGCCCCTGTGGGTTCCCAGAGGCCCTGCCCTGGCTCCCCGGTTCGGAGACGAGGATGCCAAAGGGGTTACAGCAGTCCAGGCAGCTGGCATGGGGCACTCTTCCCTGTCACAGAAGGCCACCAGGCTGGTCACAGCCCTCAGCGAAGCCGCTCTGGCTGGCTCGGGTCACCTCCTCAGTGCCACGAGTCCCGTGCCATCCGCAGCTGCGTTCTCCCGATCCCATCTCCAGCACTTCTCAGGCTGCAAGTCCCTGCTGGATTCCTTCCACAGGGGGACTGAAGCGGCCTCGAGCAGCTGTCAGCTCCGCTGGGCTCCTGCGTGTTTAAGGACAGTGTCGCGGGCGAGCTCACCCACGAGTTCTTCAATCAAAGCGGCAGCGGCCCGCGGCCCGCCATGCTGGCGCCGGCACTTCCGGGTGCGGTCACGTGGGCAGCGCGTCATGTGACTGCGGCGCTGCGGGCAGGAGGTGGCGGCGGCTCCGGGAGCGGGGGGACCCCGGGCGGGTGTGGGGGCACTGCCGGGGCTGAGGGGACCCCGGGCGGGTGTGGGTTCACTGCCGGGGCTGAGGGGACCCCGGGATCGCTGGGGGGCCGCGCGGGTTAGAGGGGTCGGAGCACGGGGGATGGGGGATGCGGTCCGCGGGGATAAGCCCGGATCGCCCCCGGCCCCGGGTGCTGCCCTGCTGACCC
>VZSE01004325.1:6421-29819 GCA_013398275.1 Promerops cafer | reverse complement strand
AAAAAAAAAAAAAAAAAAAACACAAAACTGCTCCATGTGTTGAGCACATTTCATCCCAAAACTTTTATAAAAAGTGCCATATGAGAGGTTCTTCTTAGAGAGGGGTTTTACTGGATGTTCTTGGGTTTCAAAACTTATTTGAACTTTGAAAGCAATGTGAACTCAGTCTTGAACTCAGAATGCAGAAAGGCATATAGGAAAAATACAGGAACAGACCTGAATTCCCAAATATCCCATGCATAACTTTCCATGGCATCCTGACTAGAAAGACACTTTTAGGCCTAGTAAGATTTAGGAACTTAAACATCTTTGTTGATCGAAAACTCGGTTCAAAAACCCAGGATGGATTTGCATGGATTAGGAATCCAATTGATCCTGAAAATCCCAACAGCCCTGAATATTTAGGCATCTCTAAATCTGAGTCTTAGTCCCAGTTCCACATGGATACATCTGAGATTTTCCCCTCTCCAAGCCTAAAAGTGGTTTCTGGCTGTATCCTGGGACATTTAATTATAGAGCAACTGGAATGGCTGTGGCACTTCCACAACTTCAAGGTCATGTTATCAATGGAATAATAAATAAATAGATGTAAACACTATAGATGTGCAGAAATAAATATACAAATACATGTATGTGCATATAGATATGCATGTATATGCAATTTATATATAAATCCATAGACATAAATGCATAAATAAAGGACATTTTACCATGCAGGGAAGCTGGGGCTAATAAAACAGAAATTAAATGCCTGGATTTGTGAATAGCTCATCAGCAATGATAAATAAAGCCATTCTTCCCAAATAGCCCCACAGGAGCAACCCAGAGAGCAACTCCAGCTATGTAACACAGGATTCCTGGTTTGCTGGAATAAGAGGATTTATGGCTGAGCCATTGGGATTTTGCAAATAAGAAATGTACTTTTTATTTTCCTTCCATCCATTCATAAAGAACATGTGACAACACAGCAGTGTCACCCACTGAGTCACCAACAGCATTTTCTACTTGCTTTCTTAGAATGATTTAAAAGTGGAAGAAATGTGTGCACATGTGGGTACAAAATATGCCTTTGGACACCCCTACTCACAGATGTATTTTTTAAACCACCTGGGTTTAGATCTGTTCCACACAGAGCTCTACACAGGCAGCATCATCCTGCTTCTGTCAGAATTTCTGAGCTCCAGTGGTGCACTGAGACCTGGATGGAGACATGGTTTTACTCTCAGGTGAGAGTTGGTTCTACAGGAATGCATCACCCATACTGCATGTGACAGCTCTTCATCAAGAAGGGCAAGATTTTTATACTGCGTGTTTGAGAAAACAAAACAAAATATACACACACACACAAAAACCCAACAAAACAAAAAAACCCCCACACACACAAAACCAACCAAACAAAAAACCCCAAACAAACAAACAGAAACTACAAAAAAAGAAAGAAAAGCTTTAAAAAATTCCCTTTCAAGCTTTGGCCATACTGCAGCACAGACAAAATCCTGACACAATGATTTTCCAGCCACAAATGAAACCGCAATGTGAAGCAAGGATGGGAACAGGCTTTGGAATCCAGTCCTGTTTTGGGAGCAGCACTGTCCCCTGGTACTGAAATGCCACCCATGGCATCAGGGCTCAGATAACCTGTCCATCCATCCAAAGGGATATTTAGCTCTGCTTTTAGGGCCATCAGGTACATTCCCATCTTCTTCCTGCCCCTCCAGTGTCCTTTTGCAGCAGCTCTGTGTTCAAGACGTGCTGAGTGTGACACTGCACAGTCACTTTGGTCTGTCCCCAAACAAGGCAGGTTCTGCTGCTGGCAGGAGAGGGAGAAACAAGCCTGAAGAGTCTTCAAAATGCTGGTCTCCTGCAATTCCTTACCTGCTCTGCTCAATACTGGGAAGATCAAACCCACAGCAAAACACTCGCCTCAGATTTTATGGGTCGGGCTGGAAATGAGGAGAGATTTTCCATGTTGCCTCTTACCTGTATATCTGCAAGGTCTGTCTCTCATCAAGTTGAGGTTAAAAAACACAGAATCTGGTTTCTGGCACTTCTTAGTCTCAGCTTTGTCATTGGTATCAATTCCCATCAACCAAAAGCAATAAATGGACAAGTCATTATGGCAGGAATGATGAACAGGGGAAGCCTTGATTCAGCAGGATCACCTCACCCCCCTATGTGACCCAGATCTGTCTAGGGAAGAGGGGTCCTTGGGCTGGCTGTTAAAAGCTTTGCAGAAATCCAGGTATTATTTTTTTAAAATCAGAACATAAGTTATTTCTACAGAGTTCTTTTTCCATGTGAACAATTTAGTTATGCAAGAGGCACCTGCAGCAGCCACTGGAGCTTTGAGCAGCACCAAGCCCCAGAAATCATCAGCCCAGTGTACAGTCTGAGCACACACATCTGTACCTATTCCATTTTTCAAGCATGTTTTCATTAAAAAACACCAGGCTGGCACACAGGCTTCCTCAGCAGCTTGAAATGCAGGTCTGCTACCCTTGCCACACACAAATGTTATTCTTAAACCTGTTTCTCACTAAAGACCTGGCTGGGGGTTGTCCCAGGCAAGCCACAGTTCCTGGCAGCTTTTACCTGTTGTTGACAGAAATGGGTCCCCTCTTCTGCACTGACACAATCCCTGCTTGATTGGTGTCTACGAGATCAGCCCTTGAGCTGCTGAGCATGTCCTTGACTCCCTGAATTTGCTGGGAAAACAGCAGCTACAGAAAGTCAATCATATTTGTGTTTCTCAGGAGGAAAGATGCTATCAGTACCAAGGGCTGGGAACACGTTAGCTGAACAGGGTGAGAGAATCCAGCATTCCTACATCTTGTTAAATCTGTTCTCATAGAAAACCAAGAAACTGCTGGCTTCAGCACAGCCAATTCAGCACTTCACAAGTGAGGGGAAAAAAAGCCCAAACAGAAAGTGTTCTGAGCTTCCAAAACGTGCTCTTTTGTTCTCCCAGACAGCCTCGGTGGCAGCCAAGGATGTACATCCCAGCCCAGGCAGCTGTGCATCCCAGCCTGGAGCAGATTGCATGTTTTCGAGCTGCTGCTTTCCATCCGATTAAATATTCAGATTTGTTGGCACACACCAGCAGCTGAAAACGAGGGGCCTTCCAGAAACGCAACATTTCAAGTCATCAGAGGGCTGTTCATGTGCAGCGAAACAGAAAGAAACATATGGGGGAGGCAGAGTAGAGCTCAGCGAGTCCTTTTCCTCTCTTCACAGTCCTGAAGCGCAACTGGAAAACATTTTGAGAGATGGGGTCTGAAAAAGAGAAACACACCAAGGGTTTCTCTGTTTCTGTGTGCTGGGATGGGAGCACATCCCATATGTTCCAGGCAAGGGCTGCTCTGAACTTAGTGCAGCTGAGCTGCTCAGAGCAAGGGTGAAACTCCTCATGCTCAAATTCCCCTGATTCCAAACGCATTACATCAGCCCCGAGCTGGAATTTGGATTTAAAGGTTATCCCAAAAGCGGCCATATGTAAGTCAGAACTCGCCATGAACACAGAGGATGGGATCACTTTGATTCAGGGTGACATTTCTCACCACACTCCAGTAATTAGATTAAGTTTCGGGATACAGCTGTCTCGTGCAATTGGAAATTCTCCCTAAGCTGTCATTTACAGGAGGCACTCTTCCATATTTCCCATGTGGTCCTTCATGCCTGTAATTTGAATAAATAATGCTCCTGAAGTTACTTTCAGCCGCAGAGTGGTTTGGGAATTATCGCTCTGATCATGCAAAGCCTCTCGTGGTTCTAACGAGCTGTCAAGATTCTGAAGCCAGAAGCAAAAGGAAGGTCAATAGTGGGAGAAAGGAGACACAAAGCTGAGGAACAGATTTTCATGCTGGCAGAAAGAGGAGAAAAATGAAAAAAATGAGACATCCCCCCTCCAGTTTTTTTTTCCATGCTACAAAATGCTGCTTTGATTAGTTTTGTCAAAACACCAAGGGAAGATCTAAAGGTGCTTTTGGCCCCAAAAGTGATGATTTTACAACAATAAAATATGATGTCTGTGTTCACAAGGAGAAAAAGGAGGGTCCAGGATAGGAGATGCTCTGTTTGCAAAGTGGAAAGGATGCTGGAAGGAAGCAGGAACACCCAGGAATGTTCTGGGGTTTACTCAGACTTCACCAAATGTTCAGGCAAGCCAAGCCTGGTTGGTTTCACAAAGGTGCCACAGCCAGGGATAGCACAGAGACCTGAAACCTAAGGGACCCCAGTATCTCATTCCCCCTGCACAGAAACCAGGCTGTCCAGACACTCTTGTAGCAAAGATTCCATTAACTCATTTCCATCTTCATGAATTTATCTTCATCCTTTTGGAATAAATCAGAAGTTTCTGCTGCCAACAAACTCTGATGTTGGATTTTGAACTTAGTATCTCACCTCATTCCAGGCAGAGCTTCCCCAACAGCTCTTATAGACTTAAAATACTTGTAATTTCTGATTACTCATTGGTCTGTGATGTCACGAGGATATTTCTGCACATTTAGGAATAGTGGGAAGAAAAATGTCAAAGACATGGAGAAATTAAGGCTGCATCCTTTTGTCTTTCAAGAAAGAAAGAAAAGAGACCCAGAGAAACCAAACTCTGTCTTTTAAGAAACCCAGAGAGAGAATTTCAGTGCAGTATTCATAGCTGAGAGTTTTACATTTTTAAAAAATCGGGGACTGGTTGGTTTGTTGATATTACACAGAAACACTGTAGGAAAGCTCTGGCTTCCTCTCCTAAATCCAGTGCAAATTTAGTGCCTAGATCCTAAACCCAGCCCATCTTTTAGCACTGAGTATGATCAGAATTAGGGTGTTTTTATTAAAGACAAGCTCCAGAGGATGGAAAACACAGACACTTTCCTCTGGATTTCATGCAGTTCATGAAACCTAAGGATCAAAAAACTGACACCGAAACAGGAATGGATGCAGATAAAACTATCAAAGAGGAGATCAAAAAAGGGAAATGATCCAACCTATCCAAACATAAGCAGAGATGTTTTAAGTGTAATTCTTACCTTGAAAGAAATTATCAACAAATAAAAAGTTTTAAATCCCCCAAAAACATATTATTATTGATTCTAGGGTGGAGGATTGCAGGGAAGTGTTTAAACAAGTCAGATGCACAGATACAGCGAGAACCACAGAGCTTAAGCTGCTCTTTAGTGACCCTGTGGTACAAGAGGGGTTCTGCGCAGTTCATCTTTATGCTTTCTAGGCTAAGAAATGGCAATGGTGAGCGAGAAGATAAATAGCCAGTGCGCTTTTGTCCCAGTTGATTGGCATCCTGATTTTCCTCTGCACAGTGCCAGGCTGAAGTGCTGATTTTCCCGGACACTCCAGAGCCCCTAAGCCAAACAGTAAAAGAGGGTAGGAATGGGAAGAAATAAATCTCCAAATGTAATCCCAAATATCCCAAAGCCAGCAGCACAGAGGGGCCCTAAACTGAAATGTTCAGTGTCATCAGTCTGAGTTCTGTTTCATCCATGAAAATTTCCAGTGAACTTGCTGCAAAAGCAGAATGAGCATCACCAAAATACAAACTGCACATTGAAAATTAATAAAAGTTTCACTGCCATGTGAAGTTGCTAGCTCTGCGTAAGTAGCCCGTGTTGTCAAATGCTTATGAGTGATTAATTTTCACACTTCAGGAGATTACAGAAGGTTTTTTCCATGGCATTCTTCACCATCTCAAACCTTGTGAAGTTATTTATAGCAATGGAAAAGAAGCAATGGAAAGGAATGGTTTTTATCCTGATATATTGAACTGCAATGGCTTTTCACTAATCTGTGGAACTGTGCAAAGCTTAGAACCCCTAATTATTTAAACACTGCTGTTTTCTGCTGTTTGTTTGGGGTTTTTTTTCATTGACTGTTAATTAACATTAACTTACTGCTTTTATACCTTTTTTTTTGGCTGGAAGGCAGCAGGGAATTCTTAGTAGGCCAGAAATGGCATCAGTTGTAATGGTTTGTTTAGGGCAGCTTTGCAAAAAGGAGATATTCCAGAATCTTGGAAGGGTTTGGGATGGAAGGGACCTTAAAGCTCATCCCATTCCATGGGTAAGGACACCTCCAGCAGCCCCGGTTGCTCAGAGCAATATTAGATAACAAATAATATATGTATTCTATAAATATTTTTATGAACATAATGATGGAGCAGCTCATTAAAGACAATTTAAACCTTAAAGCACCCAAATCTAATTGCCTTGTACATGGCAAATATTCCAAGTATATAAAAACAATATATTCTTGTTTAATATTTCCAAATTAAAGGTTTAAATTTAAACATTAGTTGTTTTTTCAACACCTTGCTACTGGCCTCAAATCATGCACAGAAGAATCTGAAGAATTGGCACAAATGGTCTCAATTAAATTTCCACTATTTCCATCATCCCCCCCCAAAAACCATTTACCTGCTTTTCAAAACACCCCTCACATTTACCTGACCAGAGAAGCACCTGTAGAATGTCAGGCAATAAAACAGTTTCTTAATATTATCCTAATATCTGCAGGTATTTGATACAATTATTTATAATATAAATTAATCCTACAGGGAGTATAAACATTTCATTTAGAACACCCCCATGGACAAAGATCCCAATCATGAAGTGCCAACGTAGGCAGACATTTAACTGCAATTAGCAGCAGCCATATTTGGGGTTTTTCCCCTAATTTCTGTTTATTTTCAAGATATTAGACCTTAATTTATGTCTAGTATGTGAAATCTGGTTTTGAGTGAGGTTTAAAGAGCAAGGAAATCCCAAAGTAAATCATTGAGATTAGTCACAATGTTTGGAAGAAAATTACACGGCAGCAATATTCTACCCAATTCTTCTGTTCTCCAGCAATGGCATACCAGTTTCATTAGAGGTAGTTGCATTTATTTGTTCTAAACACATAGAATTTGGGGAAAGTGAGGGTGAAAAAAGTAAGGAAAAAGCCCTTTTTCCCAATTTTCTAAGTGATGATTGAGAGGATAATATTGCTTGATTAGATAGAAAATTAACTCCAAGATAAAACAAATCACCACATAAAAAGAAAAGTTTATACACAGATTTTTTGTACTTCAAACACTGAAATGTGAAGTTTGTAAAAATTAAGTTCTCCAAATTTTGGAGCACATCTTACGTGTGCCTATTATCAACTGCTTCAAAAGCATTTATCAGGATACAAAAAAACAAAATCAATTTGTCCATGAACTTTGGAGTCCAGACCTTTCTATCAGCAGCTCAAACTCCAGGTGGGTGGTTTTTTAGGGAACCGGCTGTAAAATTAAGGAGCTCAGCAAGGCTTCCTTCCCCAAATGAGCTATTCCTCCCCAAACCAGGGCCCAGATCTCTTTCCCCTTCATTAATTTTTCCCTCTTTCTATAAATTTTAATGATTTATTGTTTTACATTTATATCGATGTTTTTATACAGGTTCTATGATACTTCATCAGGTATAAAACCATCTCCCACTCCCTTTTATCCAGGTCAGGATATGCTTTAATCCAAAGTTTTCTGGAACAGAAGTGCTGCCCTGAGGCACTGCTGCTCAGGACACTGAAATCACCTTTTATGGAGGTGCACAGCATTTACAGAGGGGCAAGAAGTCTGGTCAACAGGTTTTATTTCCCTTCCATGCACCCTTTTATTCCAGGTGTTTATTTTTCCAAGTTCCACACACAGAGAACCCATTGCAGCACACAGCTCTCAGCAGATTCATACTGCAAAAGCAGAACAATTCTATCAAGCTGGCTGCAATTCAAAGCAAAAATATTTATTAAATATCTCTTTTCAACTCAGCCTAACAGACAAATGGCCTGGTCATTTTGGGCTGCGTTGTCAGAACAGAGAAATGGGATACATGTGTCCAAGCCTCTCCTGCACAAGCCTGGGCAGCTTCTAGGGGTGACAGAATTGCACTGATTTAAGATGCAGGGGACTTGACCCATAGATTGGGCTTGGTTTTCACTGCATGGGATGGACTTTGAGAAGTCTTCATCCTGCAGCAAGGCTAAAACTGAAAAAACCCCAATCTCTAAAAATTTGCAAGATATCAAGTCCACCTCTCATGTCTCAGTTTACAGGTGAGATTTTTAAATTCCAATCCGTTTTTGAGCTGCTCAGAGGCCAGAGAGATTGACTGCCCAGGGAAGCTGTGGCTGCCCTTGGATCCCTGGAATTGCCCAAGGCCAGGCTGGATGGGGCTTGGAGCAGCCTTGGACAGTGGAAGGTTTCCCTGCCTATAGCAGGAGTGGCATCCAAACCACGCCATGATTTTTTGATTTGTTTCCTAACACTGCACTTTTGGATGGTGGATACAAGGTGGTGGACAATCAATCACCAATTCCTTCTGAAGCAACACACTTTAGGCCCAAGTTTTGAGCAGCATGAGTTCAGGAATTCTTGAGTGGTTCTAGTGCACATTTTCAAACCACAGTATCTGCTCTGGCCTTAAAATCCCAGGTCTGTGACACCAATCCCAGCCAGACACTTGGTTTGCTGCTGTGGCTGAGGATAACCATGGGTTTAGGGGGTGAAAACCCAAAACTATGAGATAAATCTCACCTCTAATTAAAACAGATCTCAAACACATCTAAAACCTTCAAAGACAGCAATGCCTGAGACTGTCAGTGACTTGAATTTGGCTCACATTCCCCAAATCTTGGCATTATTTCAGAGCTGGTACTTAATGGGAATTATCTCTCCCTCCAGAGCAATGTGGTCGTGACTCTCCAAGCTTCTGATTTGCATTTAGACTGCAAGGAAAAGAATTTCCTTTGCAGCAGCCATCTCCCAGCCCTTCGCCGTGTGAATATTTCCACCCTAATTAATGTCACTTAACGTAAAATATTATTCCATGTTCTGCAGAGTGGCTGTAAATTATTTACTTGTAAAACATGTTGACTTTTCATGAGTTGTTTGTACAGTAAGAATGGCACCATCTAAACTGGAGGAGGAGAGCGGAATCAATCATTTGTAATAATACCCAATAGGAGGTTTACCACATGTTATATCAATTTTTATGGCTGACACAAATAGCTGCAGCCATTACTTTGGATTTTTATTTTCTGAAGGGAATTAGAAATTCACTGTTACCTTCTGCTTCTCTCATGCTGCCCTGGAAATCACACAATTTAAAGGTGTTTGGAGTCTTTTTTACCCACTAATTAAGGCAGTGAATTAATAAAACACCAGTTTAGAATATTCATTAAGCACACGGTCTTTACGAGGCAAAAAGCTGATTTGTGTGTAAGTTAATGAGCCCAAAATCAACCAACACCACAGCATCAAGTAAATGAAATGGGGTTTAAAAAAAAATTACATTTAAACTTACTGCTCATTCACTCTCCACTATATTCTGTGTTATTTTTTAGATGCAGTGAGGTTTTCAATATTGATTACTTTCAGTGCATTAAATACTTTTTTTATTTGGTAGTACTTAGTTTTGGTATTGAAAGATGTCTGTGTTAAGCCACCAAAAAACATCCTTGATTCAAAGATATACAAATAAAAGGTTTCCTGGCTTGGTGTTTTGCCCTTGGGTATTTCTGGTCCCCAGATTTTCCTGCACCTGCTGTAAAAGTTCTGTTCTGTGTGGGATGAGCACAAACGCATCCCAGAAATGCTGTGGGTTGAAGGATTTCCCAGAACAGCAGGGCTCTGTTGCGCTGTGTGACAGCTGAGCTGAGGGCAGTGATGGATCTGAGCTGCCCCTGCCCCTGTCACAGATATCGAGGCTGGCACTTGCCATGGGCAGCACTTACCATCGGAATAACTTCAAGATCATCCAAAGCTCTGGTGCTAGGATGTGTCTGACAGGTCCCCTCCTCGGGCACACAGAGATTTTCTGGCATAAGCAAGAATTTCATCTCTGCTGAAGTCAGAGAGCAGGGCAGAGGCGTGGAATGGGCAAGGAGTAAAGCAAAGAGGGACAAGTCTCACCACAGTGAGCCAAAAAATTCTGCCAAAGCACTGTTTGTGAGAGCAGAAGGAATAGAGGAATCAGAACAGGAAAAAGAACAGGAAAACCAGAAAAGGAAACAGTTAATATACAAAGTTTGAATTGCAAAGCTGGATTGTCCACTCCTTTGTTGGGAATTGGGTTTCTTTCTTTGGAATTTCTTCCCATTTGACTTGCTAAAAAGGCACTTAGTGCTTCAGATGGGCAGGTAGGGGGAACTCCTGGGGAAGCGGGGAGAGATACCGCAAGAGCACAGGCAAGTAAAAGACGGGTTTTGGGGGAGCCTCGCCCTCTTGCTTTGGTGGCATCAGAGGAGGACAGGTGGCTATCGCCTGCTGCAGGGATAGTTCACCAGCCTCGAGAAACTGGCCACCCTCTGCTCGTGTTCTCCGGGAATTCTGCTTCTCCCTGCCCTGCTTGGAGCCGGGCCGCCGCTGTCCCGCCCTCCCGCTGCTCCTTCGGCACTGCTCTGGCTTTTCTCCACTCCGTAGCCTGCACCCTGCTGCTCTGCCAGGACGCCCTGCCGTTCCAGTTACCGCCCCAGCCTGCTGCTTCCCAAGAGTCCTGCTGGGGGCACCGGGACCGGCTGCTCTGGGGTTTTTGTGGAGCAGAGCCTCTCCTCCATCCCTTCCCGCCTCGGCCCCGCCGCCATCACCGTGTGTTTCCCGAGCCCGCGCCGGAGCGCCCCCTGCAGCCGCGTGGGGAGCACCGCACCTGCCCTGCACATCGGGAGCTGCCAGCGCCCCTGCCGGCTGTGCCCGGAACTGCAGCGAAGGGAAAGTGCCGCCGCCGCAAGGCTCTCACTGGGTCTGGGTCTGTTTGGGGTTAACGCCAGAGCTGCTGTTGTTGTTTGATTGCTCTATTATACATACTAGTAAGGAACTGCTATTCCTATGCCCAAATATCTGCCTGAGAGTCTCTTAATTTCACAATTCTAATAATTCGGAGAGAGAGGGTTTTTACATTCTCCATTCCAAGGGAGGCTTTGCTGCTTTCCCTAGCAGACACCTGTCTTGTAAACCAAGACATCCTTCTTCAAGCTTGCCAAAGAAATGAAAAGCTGCCCTTGAGACATGGTTGTCCTCTGAGAGGCATCAGTGACTGAAGGAGGGCTCAGTTTAGCCACTCATCACCCACCAGAGCTCCTGTTCCCACCCTACGTGTCCTGTTCAAGCCCCAAAACGGTGCAGAGTAAAGCAACTCTGTGAAATCTCTGGCACTTCTAGGGAGAAAGGGTCCTCTGGAGGTTGATCCCATTGGGGATGTCACAGTTGTGTGTACTAGGTGTGCTTTGATAAATGCAATTCAGAACTCAGGTTAAAGGAACAACCCACTCTGTGTATTTTCTATTCTGCAGTTAAGGTGGGAACTTCCACAGCAGATTTTCACCTCAATTCCAAGCGTGAAGCAGAACTCAGGGGCATCAGGGCATACAAAGCAAGGAGGAACTTGAGTCTCTCACCCCAAATCCCACTTTCTGTCCCATTATTCTGCTGTCTATCAGAGGTCCCATTCCTGCAAGTCCAAGAGCAAAGAAAAGAGCCACGTCCAGCAGCAAAGAAACCTTTTCCCTCCCTTCTTTTTGCAGCAAAGGAACAGGTAAGCAGGGAATTCTGCTGTGCATGGAGTTTATGACATTTAGCATGCAGAGGAGCAGGTATTTATCAGCCAGCTCATCAGCTCGGAGTCAAAATGTTTGTCATCAAACTTAAACACAAACCAGAGGTACAAAAGTGCAGCTGGAGATGAATCACCAATACTTTCTGTGCTCTGATCAATACTTCTGCTGTGGTGAAATATGAGAGCAACAAAGACTGATGTTGAAACTGTAATTGAAGCACAAGAACTCCAACAAAACCTTTCAGCTTGGAATGTTTTAGAAGGCTCCTCAAATTCCCACTGTAGGTAAACCTATTTTCTCCCTGACAACTGGCATAAATTTAAAAGAGATTTTTATCTCCATCGATGCTTAAGGCATAATTTGATCCAAATTTCCCTGACATTTTCCCTTTTTCCAGCATGATTTTAGAGGCCTTAACTGACTGCAGTGTGACCAGCATGGAATCAAGAATGTGCCTGATAAATAACAGCTCTGTTCTCAAAAATTAATGAACAATGTCCCTATAAATACACAATCTCTCCAGAATGACACTGGATTGAGATTTTCCCACTCTCACTCCCTGCATTCTTACACAAATTTACATAGGATGATAAATTATTTAGAAATCCATTTCAACTACAGAAAATCCAGTTTACCCATTACTTATAAAAAGCCATTGCAGCTACTTAAGTTTTCTATTACAGCCAGTTTAATTTGTTACAAAATAGCAAGTCCATAAGATTTTGATCTATCATAGGTACCAAGAGATAATGGAAGACTGAAGGATATTATGACCATGAAACATGAAGAAGAAGGGAAAGAAGTCATTTCCATTTATAGTGTAAAGTAAACATCTGAGATAATAAACTGGCCAATGTAACCAGGCTGAGAATTGGAAATGGAACAGAAGAAGAGGGATCCCATTTTTAGAGGCTTATTGGTTATTTATGTAGATGCTACAAGTTATAAAAGGAAGAAAAACAGTCTTGTGATAAAAGCTGCTTATTGGAACTAAATCTGAATTCCCATCCTGACTGCTCCAAGATGAGGCTGTGGAAGTTCTGTCATGTGCCTGTGCTAAAACTCTCTGGCCATAAAATGGGAAGAATATTTCTTTCTTTGACCAACTTCCCCTCCTCTGCCCATTTCCATTGGCACAAAGGCGACTGATGTCTTCCACAAAGACAAAATAATGGCCCCTGGTCTTTGGAGAAGAGTTTTTCATCTTTATTTGCACTTCTATGAATTGCTCTTTAGTTTCTTCTAGAGATTAGCACACAGGAGTTTACCTCAGCCTGTTGTCACACTCTTTAGAGCATTTTTTTAAAATTCTCAAATAATTCCAGGAGATTTAGGGATGTAGCATTTCTAGACTGGTGCCTGGTGACGGTGGTACCATGGCAAATTGTCCTCCCTTCTGGTGGGATGAGACTCAAATATGGAAAAGGGGTGAGTTTGGGTGAAGGGGTTAAAAACAGCACAAAGCACTGCAGGTTTCCTTCTCCACTGATTTTCTGTGTAAAGTTTTTCAAGTCCTATATTTTGCTGCCCTGCTGTATCAGTTTTCTGGGCCTGTTGGTTATTTCCTCTTCAGCAGATCCTCAACTCTCATCAGAAAAAAAAAGCTGAGTTCGTTTGTGTCACCTGACACCAGGCAATTGCCAAGTTAGAGAAATAATGTTATTTTAATCAAACCACCAAACCAGATTGAAGCCAACAGCTGTAACAATGCAAGGAAGCTGAAAACCATTATCCAATTTACCAGGCATCAGTGAGCAGCTACAACTGCGAGCTGCACTCCTGCAGCTTGGCTGTAACTCCTGGTAAAGAATTCACTGCTTCATTGCCGATGATCCAAAAAGGGCAAATTGCTTTGCTTTTCTATAAAAATCACATGCTGGAAAAGGAAATGAGGCAAGAAGTCAAAGGCAGTGTCTGCATGACTCTTTTGGCATCACTAAGGAACATCTTGTAAATCTGCTCCTCCTGATAACTTTTCACTTAAACACAAAGCCCTGCTGATGGTGCATAATGCTTCGTGTTCCTGATTAGCAGCTGGCTGAAATTAATAAAAACCTTTATCTTGATCTTCAGATCTTTATCTTTAGGAGTTAATTCTGTTACTGTCTAGAATTTCAAGGGAAAAAAAATGTTGTTCTTAAATTCAGGCTTTGAATTAGTCCTTCTGGAGGAAAATGGGAATATTCACCCTCTTCAAATTAAAATGTTTGCATGACTGGAATATTTCACTTAGTGTTTTATGATTTGATAGTGTTGCCTTTCAATTGTTACCTGGACACAGGAGCCTTTTTAGTTGGTGGCTGCATTGCACCAGGAGCTGTACAAACACAAATAGACCAATAATACAGACAGAGAAGTAGTTTCTGAAGGGCTTTTTCCACCAGGATCATGCAGTTGAAAAATGATGCCAGTGTTTCAAGCCCTACTGGTACATCTTAGCCACCCAAGAATCCTTCCTATACTCCATCACCAGGAACAATGTTGTATTCAGTTCCCACACCAATGAAAGGATGATGGGATTTCAGTGGATTCCCTTTCTCTTCTGCAACCCTATACCAGGATCCACAACCAAATATCCACTGAACGTGGCACCAACAGCCAGACAAGAGCTGCCAGAAACAAATGGTCCTTAAATACCTGATTTTCAAATATTCCAGAGGAAATATCCATTGGGTGCAAGGACCTTCCTGGAAGGAAAATGCCCAGCCATGAATCTGACTTGTGACTTAATGCAGGTTGTGGTATGCAAGCTGAAGTATTGATGTAGGTTTCTTCCTTTGATGCCCAGTTTTAATTCAGATAAGCTGATGTGAGCATCTCCTTGACAAGCAATCCACAGGGAATCAATATATTTTTAAAAATTCATTTTTTATGCAGTCCAGCTTGGCAGAGGAGATTAATTTTACTTCTCCACCTGCCAAGGAAGTTGCCATCATTCCAGGTGAATGCTGATGTCATTATCTGAAGTCTGGCCCTTCAGCCCCCTTTCTTATATCACTGAAAATAATTAATCAATATGTTTGCTCACAGATGGCAACTTGCCAGAGCAGGCAGAGAAATTAAAAGTCAAAAGGTGATTCCATAATAGTTTACATACTGTAAAATATCCATTTGTTTTATTTGTCTTTGTGGCCCAGCTGATTTTATTTTGTTTCTCTTTGTGGCCCAGCTGATTTTATAATTGCAGTTTACATGGCCAGATTGGAGGCAGAAATTCAGGATCTAACAAGCTGCAATTTTTCTCTCCAAGTGTCCTTAAAATACCTGACAAGTGTTTTGATTTTTCCAATTTTTAAAAATATTTTTATTAAAAGCAGCCAATAAAATAGAATTTTTTTTCAATGCTCAGCATGGTTTTTGTGATGACACTTTGGGGATGGCCCTTTCCAGAGGGTGCCTCCTTGCCTTGAAGGAATCTATCCCCATTTTCCTCTCAGGCAGCCCCAATGACCATTTATCCACCCATTAATTCCCCCCAGAAGAGGCTGTGGGACATTAGAAGGGATATTTTGCTGTTGGTTGGACACCTGGTAGTATGAATAGCCCTGAGTCTGCCAAACTCTCCTGGAGGGCTTAATCCAAATCCCTTTTATGATCCAGGAGAGATGGAACTTCACATGTTGAGTAGTGTCCAGCAGAGCAAGATCTGAAGGACCCAGCCATGAAAATCATGAATATTCCATGAGCAAAGTCTAGGAATTAGATATTCTTTTTTAACAATCAGCTTGGCAGTCTGCTGGGAAGCCTCTTAAATTAGTACTAAAGTCTATCAATGCCACTAGAAAGAATCTTCTTTCCAGATTCCTATTTGTTTAAAGAGAACACAACCATCATCTCCTGGAATTTTGATTTCCAAAGGAGCAGCTTCCCATGTGGAAAACCCCCAACTTCTCCTCTGCAGAAGTCTCAGGACTCACCACACTTCAGAATTCAGAGGTGACATCAAAACAAGGCACTGAAGTGTAAACTTTAGGCCCCTGAAACTTATTTTCCATGGCAGTTATAGGGACAAAACTCCAGACATCTGAAAAGAAAAGCATCCAGAGAGAACCCTCACAAAACCCCCTCAGTAGCTGCAAGCAGCAGCTCCATTTCCGATTTCCAGCAGAGGTTGTATCAGTCACTGATTTTAACTCACATGAGGAAGAACACATTGGAATACTGCAACAAAAGCAGCTGATTGTACCTTTCAAAAAAAAAACCACTTAAAAGAGAGAGAGAAAAGGGTTTGAATGCTCTGAGCCCAGTGTTGGATCTATCATGTATTATCTTGAAAGAGAGAAAAATCAGCTTATTGCAAAGTTGCCAACTTAAATCTTCCTCAGTTAGTTTGAAATACATCTTTACAGGGAAATACAGGGGTTTGTGTGCAGTAATTTCTGTGCTGGGGGGAGCATCCTTTCTCTGCCTTTTTTTGCTTTTTTGTCAGTTGAACTAGTTTTTAGCAATTTGCTCCTGTCTCATGATCACTGAATAAAGGGCACCCTATGACCCTTGCTGAGAAACCACAATTCCCAGGAATTAAGTACAAAAGGTTTCTAAATTGGCTAAGATCTCCTCATTCACCAGTAGCTTGAATTTCTTTAATTGAAAGCAAGGGCCAGTACACACAAACTTCTTGAAACATCCAGGGTTCACTCAGAATCATGGAATCATTGAATGGTTTAGATTGGATGTTAAATACCATCCAGTCGTACCCCTGCTCTGAACAGGGACACCTTCCACTGTCCCAAGCTGCTCCAAGCCCCTTCCCTTCCCTTCCCTTCCCTTCCCTTCCCTTCCCGAAACCTTCCCGAAACCTTCCCGAAACCTTCCCGAAACCTTCCCGAAACCTTCCCTTCCCGAAACCTTCCCAAAACCTTCCCTTCCCTTCCCGAAACCTTCCCTTCCCGAAACCTTCCCGAAACCTTCCCGAAACCTTCCCGTCCCGAACCTTCCCTTCCCGTCCCGAACCTTCCTGTCTCTATTTCCACAAAAAAACCACCACCACCACCACCACCACCACCAACAACAACAACAAAAACAATAAAAAAGTAAAAAATTTAAAAAAAAAAATTCATCTACCACTGCACCAAAGATATTTCCTTCACAGAAAATCTTCACACAGACAGGTTGGTGCTGGAACCATTCATGGATATATCTACAAGAATTTAGCTATTTATTTTAACTAAAGGTAAGAAAAATAACTACAAAAGTTTCATGTTTTTATTGCTTGCAATACTATTGGCTGCATTCTCCACAGGGATTTTTATTTAAAAAATAAAAGCACAGATTAACAATAAAAAATTCTCCAACAGAAATAAGTGGTTAAAAAGTAATTTTGCCTAGAGTCTGTATCTTACTGATATTTTAAAATGCCATTCAAAGCTCTCAAAACATGTATGGAAAACACATGGAAATGGTTTTTTTGTTCTGGAGAAATTGAACCCAAATAGAACAAAAGATTTAGACCATTTGCTCAGTGATATTCTTACTCTTAAAAGAGTTTTTTAGAACTGCCTGACACATAGAATTTTTAAAATTCAGGCTTTCCTTGGCAGTTCATTAAATCTCTGATTTATCCCAGTGTTTTGGGAGCATTTTTGGAAGCAGGGCTGGGGATTTTTCCATCCAAAGTCTTTCCATGCCTATGAGTCCTCATCCTGAGCAAGCTGAGGGTGGCCCAACAGGTATCTCTCAGTTCCCTCCTACAAGAAAGGGCTTAAATTCCAACATGCATCAGGAAGCTCTTTCTTCCCCAGCTCATTTCCTAAAGCTTCTCACATCATCTCCATCCTTTCTTCTGCTTTACGTGCCCATTTTATGGCTGGGGAAACTGAGGCAATGAATATTTGGTCACCTGATTGCCTTTAAATTGGCAGCAGGAGGGGTCAGCAACTCCTATTTTGCAGTGCCCATTCCCAAATAAATCCTTTTTCTGTTAAGCCCTGTATGAATTCCAAACCTGCTTTAAAAACTCTTTCTTTACTAGTCTTAAACTACGAAAACCCCACTTATTTAAGCATTTAATGCCTTGGTTATTCTCAAAGCAAAGGAAGATAAACCCAGGCCAGGAAAATTTTGGACTTGTTTTTGATGTTTAAGTGTCAGACTCTCAGATCTTTTTCCATTTCACTTCTGCAAACCTCCTTTGGCTCAGGCTCTGATGCTGCCTTTGGAAAGCTGCAAGTTGCCATCGCAATCCCCATCTCCAGGCAATGCACCACACAGGCACCATGAGCACAGCCCACCACACATTCTCTGTGGGATTCCTGGCGAGCAGGATGGGTTTGGGGGTTGTAAACACATCCAGGTATTAATTAGGCTCAGTCATATTAAAGGCAGGACGAGATGAAGGAGCAGCCAAAAAAACCAAGAATTTGAAACCAGAGCAGGAAAAGAGCTGGAAGGAGAAGCAGAGCTGCACTTGGGGTTTGAGACCTCTTGCAAAACAAAACTTGGATTCCTGAGCTGGTTTGAAGTTCAGTTGCATCTCCAGCAGTGGATTAGCTCAGTTCTTCATTAACCTTCTCTGTTTCCCTGTGGGGCCCACAGTAAATAACTCCTCAGTGAGTTACAGAGCAGCTGATCCTTCCCAGCTCCTGTTCTCTAAACCTTCCCCTGCTTTTCATCTCTCTTACAGGAAATCTGGGCTTAGGGGTTTTCCCCCACAAAAAAAGTGTTGCTTTTTCCTGCTTGGATTTTCATCCCATCCTGAAGTTTTTCTGCTCCTCCCTTTCTCTCCTTTACCTCCACAGGGATCCCACCCTCTGTCCTGATCTCCTTCCCACCCCATGTCCCACTCTTACCCTGATCCAGCACACCTCCTTCCCCCACTACGCAGTCCAGGTGTATTTGAATTCTCTCAATAATTAAATAGTAATAATACAAAATAAAAAAAAATCTGACCACACTTGTTTCTTTCGCTAAAGCCTCATTTCAATTTCTTTTGGAAATTCCTGCAGATGGTTTGTTTCTGCTCTCCCAGATCAGCTGTGTGGAGAGGAACTGCTCCTGCTGTCCTTTTCTCTTCCCTGTACATCCTGTCCCTGGTGAAGCTCATTTAGAAGCACCAGCTCAGCTCTGCTGACAGCTTGTAGATCTGCCTCTCCCCCTAATGAAAATTACATCATCTCTAATGATTAAATCTCTTTGGGGATGGAATTTTCAGAATTGGTTATTTGCTTGGAAACAGATTAGCAGATATTTGCCTGCCCATCACTATCCCTAGGTATAAATTACTGACACTTGTTTGAAAGAAATGACTGGTGAGTGCTTAACAGGCAGCATAACCACACCTGTGACATGATTCATGACTTAATCACCAGGACCTAGAAATACAGACCAATTCTCTGTATGAAGAATATATTGCTTATCTTTTGTGCATTCCAAGTGTAGAGACTCCATAAAAGGAGGAAAAAAAGCACAGGAGGATTCCCTGCATATTGTCCATGAATTTGAACAAATCTAATCTCTTTCCAGTGCTATTTCTCTTCCTAAACAAGGCCGGCATTTATTTGCTTAAATATCCTTTCAGTTAACAGGTAGCTGTGAAGTATTTGACTACAACTACAAGTAAAAGAGAGGTAACATAGTGCTGGCAGACACCAATAAATCTGCCATTGACTCCCAGCTGAAATCCAAACAGGAGTAAATTGCGCTTTTTTCCCCTACATATGCAAAATCTGGTGGGATAAAGCAAGTAGAAGGCAAAGAGATTAACAGAAGTTATAAAAGTGAGAAAGAAAGTGTAAGATTAAAGCTTGGAGGGGAATATTTGGAAGTCTTTCTCCTAAAATGCAGCAGAAATGCATGACGGGCTGAGCAGTGAGAGGGGGACCTGGTTGTCCCAGCCCCGGGAAAGAGCTGGAGGGCAAGGGTGCCTGATGGAACAGCAATAATCATCCTAGAACACCAACAGTTACCCTGGTCCCACAGATTCCCAGGTGCTTCCTACCTCAGAGTGCCCAAACAGCAGAGACACTGCCAGGAAAATGTCCTTCTGTGTTGACACCCCAGCTCAGTGTAGGAATGTCAAAGGCAGTCACACTGTCATTTAATCACCCTCTGAACCTTCCCAAGCAGGGAGATTACACAAAGACCACCTCAATACTCTTCATCCCAGTTTCTCTACCAAAGTGGTCCCTGCACTCTGAGCAAACTCTGTCAGAGGCTGAAGAGGGTTTGCCTGGTAGATGGGTTCAAACACCCAGGTCACTGAATGACTGGAAATCATGTCCTGGCTGCAACAAGGGGCCTAATTAGTACCAGATCCAATGGCAGGGGTTGTAACTTGTACCATGTAACAACTGAGGCATGGACTTAGACCTGCAGGGATCTGGCTCATTTATTCAAAGAAACGAGCTGGTTTTATACACCTCTTCAAGGCACAGTATTTCCCTATATGGTAATTCTCACTAAGTGACCTATCACACATCACCACATCAGCAACACACTCTCTCAATGTCCTTCTATGGGGTGATCTTGCACTGTTCATCCATATGTCAGCTTCTAGCAGGCTCCTCTCCACAGGGCTCTGCCCCCTGGCACCTCCTGTCGCCAAGATCAGGCAGAGACAAAGCCTCACTGTGCCACTGTGTGCCTCTCTGTGCTGCCTCTCTGTGCCACCTTGTGCCTCTATGTGCCATCATGTGCCTCTCTGTGCTGCCTCTATGAGCTACCATGTGCCTCTCTGTGCCACCGTGTGCCTTTCTGTGCCACCATGTGCTTCTCTGTGCCGTCCGTGCACCTCTATGTGCTGTCCGTGCGCCTCTATGTGCTGTCCGTGCCACCGTGTGCCTCTCTGTGCCACCGTGTACTTCTCTGTGCCGTTCGTGCGCCTCTATGTGCTGTCCGTGCCACCGTGTGCCTCTATGTGCCACCATGTGCCTCTCTATGCTGCCGTGTGCTTCTCTGTGCTGCCATGGCATTCTGCAGGTGTGTCTCACAGCTTATAACTCAATTCTGTCCCATTGCTTCCCACAATTCCCTCTTTTTTGTTTCATACAAACAAGAATCATGAAACAAAACACTCTCAACATTTGAACATTTGGCCCACTGCCCAAACCCAACAAGCTCTATTCATCTTGTTCCCTCAGCTTCCCCACGAGCTGATGATGAAGCTAGAGTAACCAAGGCTGGTTGGACTACTCTTGCAGGACTCATTGAGGACTGGAATCTAATGAAACACAAGCATATCTTCAGTCCCAGGTTATCTTTTTCTAGGTGAGCTTGTGATTCACCAAAACGTCGTTGGACAAGGGTTAGGTCATTCTGAATGTGATTCAAAAAATCAAGAACATATAAGGCTTTCCGTGGTGAGGTATATCCCATCCCTACATTCTCTCTTTTTTGTTTTAACAGCCGTAACATGAACTTATTTCAACCTACTAAATTCAAGAAGAGTGTGTAACATAACATGCACTTCTCTTACTAAAACACATCTAATAGAACAAGTAAAATAGTTAAACTACACATCTAATAAAACAAGAAGGACGCACCAAGCAAAGATATGCAAGGTAGTATCTTCAGCTGCCTAAATACTTTACAATCACCCAGAGGCTGCAATCACTGAGGTGCCCTAATTCACAGCAAGGACCTGGAAAACCTTTTCCGGAAAAGGTTACCGAGTTTACCTCAAAAGAAGTCCAGCTTTTATAAAACCAAACCAGAAAGTCAAAGTGATCTGATTACACTTTAGCACAGAAATATCTGGGTCTGATGCGATACTTCTCTAACCAGCCAGGGCCAGGGCTTGTCCAGGGCCCAAGCCTAGACTAGGATGGTTTCCCCTTTATTAGTGGACAACCTACAAAGAACCAAAGGAATGCATATAAGTAACATTAAATTAAAGCAGCCACAATTATCTTACAGTGTCTTAGGTTAAAATGTAAGATGAAAGAAAAGTATGTTCCTATTAAAACCTGTTTTCTGTTAAAACCAGGTGGGGCAGTGTTCTTTATCTCTTCCATGACCCATCCTCCGTCGAGGGGGATATCTTCTGTTAATGGGCCATTGAGTCTCACTGCGTGACTAATAAAATTACGTCATCCCATTGTGAGATGCTCCGCCCAGGGGGAAGAACCAAGGATTCCTACCTGGATATCCACAAGCAGCCTTACCCACTGAATTTCCAGAGGACAAGAGCTCCATAACCACCACTGGACTTTCAGAGGAAGATCAAACCCTTCTACAGGATCACTGCTTCAACAGAATCACATCTATCACTTCAAGAGGACTGCAGCCACCATTTAATTGGACTGCTACCAATACCCTGACGAACAGGCTGTCAGGCTGTATTCTGACTCTGTCAGTGTTTCTGTATTGTTGAATTTATTTTAATTTTTCTATTAAATTGTATTTCTGACTTGGGATCTCCCACTGGTTTGCTTTTTAACTACTACGTACAGCTAAATCCCATTATAAAAACTCTATTAACACTATCTGGATTCATCAGAAACATACTACAATCACACAGCTAACCTTAAATTTCTCTGAAAGTCATGTCAAAATCTTCAGCTTAGTGAAAATACAAAGTTAGTTTTAACAAAAGACAAAAAAATTATTTTTTAACGTGAATAGCTTGCATTCGTAAAGACACTAATGTTGGGACAAATTAAGTATTTCCGAGAAGATCAAAAGGAAATAAGTTTTCTTAACTATGAAATGGAATGCAAACATACCGACTTCACAAGAGCTTATCTTCCCCACTTTACAGGAGAACAGATCAAAACACCCAATAACTGATAACAACACATNAACAAAAGACAAAAAAATTATTTTTTAACGTGAATAGCTTGCATTCGTAAAGACACTAATGTTGGGACAAATTAAGTATTTCCGAGAAGATCAAAAGGAAATAAGTTTTCTTAACTATGAAATGGAATGCAAACATACCGACTTCACAAGAGCTTATCTTCCCCACTTTACAGGAGAACAGATCAAAACACCCAATAACTGATAACAACACATATCTCCTTCCCATGAATGGAGACAATGATTAAACTGACAGAACCTTGGGAAACAAAATTACAAGGAAATTTCTCTGTCTGCAGACAGGAACTGAAAATATGCAAAATGGAAAAGAGTTAATAGTTTTGTATAATTTCATCTTGAATGGATAGCTTACAGATCAGAATTATTGCAGGAGCGTCCATGACAAAAAGCCATCAGAACAATGCAGGGGGTCACAAGGTGGTATGGTAAAAAAGGCAACCTTAACAGTGAGAGTCCAGGATAGTGGCAGCATTGCAGGACATGGCAGTCCCAGCTGTATGGCTTGCATAGGCACAGTAACATCACCGACCCCCTGCAAGATCATGCAGCAATCGCCATCTGAAAAATAAACATGGGAGAATTCCAAGGACCAGCTGCAGGAACGACATGCATCCCCAGCCCGCAGCTGCCCCTGCACAAGGCGGTGCAAATGCTACAGCTTCCCCTGAGGAAGGGACCACCTGCCCACCCATGTATTTTCTCCAGAACAGTGTTAGCTGACAAGGGTCCACGGGAGATGAGAGCCCTGGCTGCAGCAGGAGCGGCGCAGGTCGGGGGCCACGCTGGGGCAGCTTGCAGGACTACACCAGCACTCAAGATGGCAGCCACGCCTCCCTGGGCAAACCCTGCCACATGCGGAGAGCAGGGACACGGTGCTGCCCCTGCCAGAGCCACCAGGCTTCCTGGTTCACCTCCTAACTTCCCACATGCCGAGTCCCACGCTTGTCCACTGGACCCGCTGTGTTGCCAGCGCAGTGCTCACTGCTGTACCCCAGCTGTGCCATGTGCTCAATCGCCATGGCGTGCCTGTGCCATGTGCTCGCCACCACGCGCTCGGTGCCGCACC
>VZSE01004324.1:1680667-1723855 GCA_013398275.1 Promerops cafer | reverse complement strand
CCTCCTCTGCCGGCACAGGCTCGCTCGCTCTCTCTTCTGGGGTTGGGGGGGAACAAAAGGTACCTCGGTGTTTTCTCCACCCCTCGGTCCTGCAGGGCTGGCCCGGTTCCATTCCCTTCCACCTTCTCTCTCTCTCCGGGGCTCCGGCCTACCTCAGCCTGGGCCTCCATGGCTCCCCTCCCCACCCAGCCATGTGGCCGGGCGGGGCAGAGACGGTGCCGCTCCCTGGGCTACCAGGGGCGAAAGAGAGCGAACTCTGGGAAATCTCTGCTTTTAACCCCGTGTGTCTTCAGAGGTGACTCACGTCTTCAGTGGTCACACCAGGTGTCAATATCCGAATCTGACCACTGATTGGTTTAACTAAAACTTCCCAAAAAACTCACTTCCTCCCAAACCGAGACAATAGTGTCCTATATAAAAAATATGACCTGCTTTTGTTTCTTCATTTCTAACTGTTTTCAGTCTTTGCACAATTTCATTTTTTTCTCTCCTCCCACCAGCCCACATTGTTGGAGGCAAAGGTTTCTGAGAGAGTCCTGCAGGAAGTGATTCCACAGCACTCCAGCAGCAGTGTAGTTTAATGGTATACTTCACACAACGATGGATTAATTTGCATAAAACACAACTAATTTCAGTCTCTCACACTCACGGGCACTAAGAGGCTTTTATTTGAAACAGCCTGCCCATAATTCAGGCATTAAGGCACCTGTTTCCAGGGAGTCTGTCCGGGATTGTTTGCAGTGAGTGGGGAACAAGGAAATCAACTTTTGAGACCCTCCCCACATTACACGTCTTCTTACTGAGTGCTGTTGGTTTGGGATGTGTCTCATTGTGCCAACGAGGAGCTGAAAGCGATTAATCTTTTTATCCTGATCCACCTCTCTGAGCCATCAGGATTTAGGCACTGTCTCTGCTCCAGAGCTGCTTGTCAGGAGAAATTGCAGGAAGTTGTGTGCTGGGATCTCGATGACCTGCTGCTGTAGGTGTCAGCAGCAAACGCCATTTGGCACCTCTTCTTCTGGTGTTTTGTTCCTGTGCCTTCACATTCAGCCTTCATTCATATCAGTATAAACATATTTTTTTCTGTAATTTGTCACAGCTGTAGAACTTTCCTGGGCCTCTGTTTTCTAATGCATTGTAGGCATGTTGGTACATGCTGGCAAAAAGAAGTGATAGCTACCTCTCATCATGCAATGTTTTTCACCTCACAAATCTCACAAGCTCTTGGTATTGCCCCAGGTATTTCAGCAGTATATTACAGTAAACTTTCCTCCTTCTTGGCTCAGGATTACAAAGGAATATTACAGTTTACTTCCTTCCACATAATGATTTTGCCTATAAATTTTAATCTGATCCAATCTTCTCTGTTTTATTGGATTCTGATGAGGGTTATGATGTGTCTTGCTACTTTCCCAGCCTCCTTTATTCAATTTATATAATTCCTGTTTATCCAAGACAAACTGAAAAAGGGTTTGAAAGGAAAGGAAAAAGGTAGGACAGACAAAAAAAACCCTTTTGAATAATGGAAAAAACAAGTACTGAGTTCACTTTAAAGTACTCTATTTGCATATTTCAATGTTTTCATTCCCCCCATTTTGGTGCCTGATGGACCTAATTAACTTGCCCCATCCCAAACACCTTGGGGCTTATTGAGAAGCCTTCTGAAGTCAAGAGGGACCCCAAACCTCCATTTGATTGTTCTTATTTTCCATTCCCTTTAACATTCAACTATTCATGTCTCTATTTCTTGTTAAAGAATATTTTAGTCCTTACATACACTTAAATGTCTATATATATACTCAATTCATATGTATTCATAATAATATATTTACACACTGTATATACATATATAAATATATGTATGTAAAGTGAATCTCTGTGTAATATCACACATATTTGTACTCTCTATATTTATATATAGAAAGAGAAATCTGCATCTCTAGAAATATGTGCATATTTTTATCTATGAATGCTTCTGGGTCCAAAGGAAATGGGCAGCCAAAGAGCTCTTTGATCACAAGGGCTCCTGACTTGTATTTTCTTGGGTAAAAGCTGTCCTTAAATGATTAATATTGGAAAATAAGAAGGAAATTTAGAAGGGCCTGTTGTGACTATAGGCACAACCCTTCAAAGTAAAGCAGATGATTCTGCCAGAGACCTCAAAGGTATGAATACAAATCACAAAAGTTCAGTTAGAGGGCACTGAAAAAGTGCAACCATGACATCTAGACAGAGGAACTTTAGTTTACATGAAGTTTTACAGAATAACAACCACTCACGATGGACAGCAAGGACATCTGTAAATTGCATATAAGAGCATAAGAGCATTAACTCATTGAACAGTCTTCTCTGTTCAAATATCTGCTGAATTGGACTCGTTGGTTTCCTCTACTGCTACAAATCTGAGCAGTGCTTTGTTGTTATGAAAGGAAAATATACGTGGAGGAAGGAGGGGATGAACACGTGGAATGCCTGTGGGATGCAGGGACACAGTGGGGGCCAGAGCATAATTCATCCCACCTTGGCCTATGCAGAATGATTTCATGCACATGGACACCAGAACCGTGTGTGGATGAGGACACAAAGCAATGCGAGCTCCTGTAAATCCCAGAGACTCCGTCTGTCTGTGGGGACTTGTAGTTAATATCACAAATTTCCAGAATCGTCTCCAGAAAGTGAGGTGGGACCTGTCATCTGGCCTGTAGTAGATACCACAAATCTCTGTACACTTCTTTCTAAAGATAGCTTCAATAGAGCTCAGGAAATGTGGGGCATAAGAGAGAAATTGTCTACAGGATTTAGCATCTTCCTTTTTTCTGTTTGATTTTTGTTTGGGTTTTTGTTTGGGTTTTTTTTTGGTTTTTTTGGTTTTGTTTTTTTTTAGCAGGGTTAGTAGAAAAAAACAGAGGAATGAGGCCGATGGAAAAGAACAAAGCAGGAAATTTATAAGGAGGGTAATGTATCCAATTATAATTTGAATTCTAAACAGTGTGCTGTTAAATGTAACTGCAGTCTGGCACTACTTTTAATTCATTTTGTTGGGCCTATCAAGGAAAGCAGGCTAAAGCACAAAATCTATTTTTTCACTTGGCATTTCTGTATCCATCAAACCATTTCAAGTAGCCTGAGAGTAATTTCACATTATGACCATTTCCCTTTAAGTTAGGGCAACTCAAGTGTGGAGAATTAAAATTAATTATTCAACAACAACAAAGGCTCAAATGTGATCAAACTTGGCTGGTTTGTTGGTTTGTTTGTTTTTCTCCTCTCCAGGCACTTCAATTCCCCAGGCTCTGTCCTCCTCTTGTGTATGGCATTTTGAAAGGCAATGACAGATTGTAAATTCAACCCAAGGTTGCTGAACCATTCAGCAGAGTCAAGGGAGGCCTGATGAATTCCTTTTATGTGTCCTGCATAAGTGTGTATTAAATACTCATTAACAATGTGATGGTCTGAAGTTTGTTGCAGTTTTGGTACAATAAATCATTGTTCCTCTGTTGATTTGGAAAATCCCTGTGCCTCCTGTGAGCTGCTTAAATGCCACTGTGCATAATTGAGTATCCTTGAGGTGAGACAGATCCTGACTGTATGTTTGTGGTGCTGACAACAAACTTCACCTTCAGCAATGTGGGATGTGAGTAGGGGTGTCCAGAGCTGTTTGCTATGCAGTGGGGTGTCCAGGTACAGCCACATGTGGCAGTGAGATGTGCCCTGGGCTTGTAATACATCAATGCCATTGGTGTGGCCACTGCTGGTTATTTCATCCTGTGACAGATCTTTATCATCCCTGGCACTCTGGCATTTCCTTAAAACAGTTGGTTTAAAGCACCAGAAATTGGAATAGGAAAACTTCAGATAACCTCTGCAGAGATGCTGAGGAGGGCAGGCTTTGTGCAAGGTTTTTTTCTGAATTTGGGTCCTGCAGCTCTGGAAGAAAGGTGATCTCCTGCCTCTTTTCCTAATGGGATTATACAGAGTGAGCGTGCACAGAAACTTCCAGACCACAAGTTTAACACCTGCTTCCTTTCAGAAAGCTTGCCCTTGTTGCTTTTAGTGTGTTTTCACTGAAAAAGAAAAAAAGGTATGTGGTTAAATCTATTCTCCTTATATTTGTTTAGAACAAGGAGAGGAAGAAAATTGGTTACTCTGAGCTTTACCCGAAGTTATCCTTCAATGCTTAAATTTCTTCCTCAGACTGGAGAAATGAAGGCTTCAGGGAAAACACACAGCACCTTTCAGTGCCTAAGGGAACTTACTGGAAGGCTGGAGAGGGACTTTCCATGAGGGCATGGAGAGATATGACAAGGGGAAAGGATGTACATGGGTAGAGGACAGGTGTAGATCAGATATTAGGAAGACATTCTTTACTGTGAGGGTGGTGAGCCTCGGGAATTGTTGCCCTGTCCCTGAAAGTGTCCAAGGCCAGGTTGGATGGGGCTTGGAGCAGCCTGGTCTGGTGGAAGGTGTCCCTGCCCATGGCAGGGGGGCAGAACTGGGTGGTCTTTTAAGGTGCCAAACGGTTCCATGATTCTGTGATTTTCAGAGGACTTAGCAGATGAACTGGCTGCTCCAGAGGTCAAAGCACACCCTGGAGTAATACATGGACATGGCCCTGAAGGGGACATAGATGTGGGAGAGTTGGTCCCTTGAGTCACAAAGGGCAGCAGGGTGGGACAGGAGATAAACCTGTAAGTTTTATCAGTAAGTTATTTTTATATTTGTATTTTTTTTTTACTTTTCTTTTTTTTTTTAACTTTTATTATCAGTAAGTTAAACATTGCCAGGACATATTTGCCAATTCATTTGCCAAGTTCACAGGGGTACAGGAATCCAGTTTGGTCCATAATAGCTCTGTCTGCAGCACACTGCTGAAGGTTGGGGAAACTGAGGCACAAAACCAACAGGCCTGGGCAGGTGACAAAACTGTTATTGTCGGGGTATTTTGTTATTGATATTAACAAGGGGACACAGCTGGAAAATTTGATGTGTTTTCCTGCAGTGGTCTGTGATTTAAATGCCAGCTAAGGAAGAATGCAATAACACTGCAAATATCTGTAAAACATTAAGTCAGGGAAGAAATGAGTCAAGGGACCATCATGAATAACCATTAGGAGTAAAGCAGAGGACAATGCAGGCTCTGTATCAGGAGAGCCTGTTTTCATGGGAAGTGCTGGACTTCTTCTGATGGGAATATTTAATGATTGGACAGCTTGTGCTGTGGAGACTGAAGAGCAGTACTGAAGAAACACTTCATTACTAACCACGCCTGACATGACATGCTGGTGGGGGAGATTATTATTCCAAGTAGGTTTCTCTTTTCTTCTTTTTTTAAAAAAAAATTTCTTTTTAACTTACTTCTTGTGTATGTTCATTATTTGCTAAAAGGCAGAATGACTTTGGAATCATTCAGGCTGTATGAAAGCTTCCCACAGAGATGAAACCTCTCCTGGGTGGAGTTTGCCTTGTGCACACCACCAGAACGTCAATCTTCCTTCACCTGGAACCACAGTGGGGTATTTCAACTGGATGTCTTTATCAGATCTCTGCTGACAACCTGTCAAAGCATTCCTGGGGAATGACTCATTTGCAAATAGCTTTCCTACCTTTCCCTTCTCCTTCACTCCCTGTCTCCTTAAATTGCATGCTATAAATAGTGCTTGAAGAAGCAGAGTTTGAGAAGCAGTGCATTTCATATAAATCAAGGGTAGGATGCGGCCAGGGCTGGAATTTCCTGCAGAGGAAGGTGGATCCAAGCTGATTTTTGTACAGTTCTCAGTGTGGCTGTCATAGTCCATCAAATCAGTGACCTGTCCTGGCTGCTGCCACACTTGTGGTGGTGGCTGGTTGTCTCACTGACCATTTTCCATGTCATCCCTAGGAGGAAATTTTCTTTCCAATACTGAGTACTTCTCAATAAGCCATTTAGCAGTTGTAGTACATGGAGATTGATCTTATGAATTTTTATCTTAGTGTGGGAATCACATTGTTAATCAGTACTAGGACATGTATTTGGTGCTGGCTGTTAAAAATGCCCTGATATGACTTCTCATATCATGACAGATTGAAAATTAAATTGCCACGCCAAGGAAAAGTCTCCTAAACTTTCTTTGCATTTCGATGCTTCTGGTTTCAAGTTTAAAGCCTGTGAAGAATTGGTTTCTACTGAAATTTCCCCTTTTCCTCAGAGATCAAGAACAGACCAGTTTGTATTAAACACATTTCCAGAGGATGTGAATTCTGTACAAGTGGAAGAGTGATGTCCAGCAAGGAGCTTCCCCTATTCCCCTCTGATTTCTGCTGTGTTCCTCCCTAACCTCTGGCTCGTCTCCTTGCACCACCTTGGAGGAGCTCTGACACACAGGTGTTTCAAAACTAAGACAAATCATCCCCCAACACGCAGCGCTCTCAGATCTTTCATGCTGCTAATGGTGCAAGATTGGACTAATCTTTTCTCTCTCACACATCCACACTCCGTAAATTGAGTTCAAATGATTTGGAGGAGCATAAACCAGTCTGGCACCGCTCTCATGAATATCTGATCAGCCTCAAACACTTTGAACCCAGAGACTTTGCAGAAACAGAGACTTGCTTTTAGTGTTTCTGGATTTGCTATATAGAAGTTATCAGAAAGAACAATGCAAAGAATCAAGAAATAACCAGTATCTGTTATCTCCATGCAGCAGGAATTCTGCCAGTGATGGAGCTCCCTGTACATGCAGGCTACACTGGCAGCAGCTAATTGAAGTGGCCAGAGATGAATTAAAAATATATTAACTTGTCCATATCATGGCTTTTTCTCTTTATAGCCAGTTTTAGTTGGCAAAGGTTAGCTTTAGCCTTAGGAGGTGAGTTTTCCTCTGTAGTCAGTGGAGGAGGAAAGGGCAATTTGGAACAAAAGGCTGACAGAGGTGCTGATGAATCAGCCTGAAGCTGTTTAAAAAGAAAGGCGGGATGAAAGCTAATAAACATAGAACCAACACATGGTTTGGCTTTATGACTGGATTCCTTGTAAAAATGTCATGCCTCTAGTGAGAATTTAAGCCTTTACAGGGCAGGGGGATTTTTTTCTGTTCTGCCTCTGTGCTCAGCATCTACTGCCAGACCTGTGTCCCAGAAAATAGTAGAGGTGACATTAAAGGGCCGCAGGACCACAGCAAGCTGTGCTCATTCCACCGCCCAGAAATATTATGTTGAAGTCATGTCTGCTTGTATTCTGTGATCAGACAACTGACCACAGCAATAGGATGTGCTGTTAGCAAGGATGGTTTTATGCTCTCATTTAGCTGGTTGTAATTCTGGTGCCTAAACATAGATGTCATTGCCCTTGGAGATGCTGTGTAGAAACCCAGAAGGCCTCTGTCCCAGAGAAGCTGTGGCTGCCCCATCCCTGGAAGCATCCAAGGCCAGGTTGGATGGGACTTGGAGCAACCTGGGATAGTGGAAGGTGTCCTTGCCTGTGGCAGGGAGGACTGGAACACGATGGTTTTTAAAATCCCTTCTAACCAAAACCATTCTGATTCTACGAACAAGTGAGAAAACACTTTTAGTCATATGAGTGAATTTTCTAGAGTTCAGTGAAGGCATTCCTTCCCTCCTCCCCCTTACAAAATTCTTGCTTAAATATATAATTTCTGGTTGTGGCTTCTGTCTGGAAACCAACTGATCACAAAAGCAGAACCAGCCATTATTACTTTTCTTCAGCTTTGCTGGAAGAAGGATAATCTGCTTTCATGTCGAACAAAACTTAAGTTCCATCACTCTTTGGGAGCAAGGGTATTTTTAGATTTTAGGTATGTAGACTTGGTGAGAAATCTCAAAAATCCATCTTGGCAAAGGACAGGATCTAGCCCTTGCACAGGGACAATTTTAGCAGAGGCAATGCTGCTGCTACTGCCAGTAAATAAAGACTGGGAGGCAGGACCTTCACTGAAAAAAACCCCACCATGAATGAAGTCTAGAAGAGTAAAGAATGAGGGAGGTGAAACCACTGGTTTGCTTACTAAGCAAGGAAAGAACATTGAAAATAAATGGTAAATTTTAGAAACTGCTGAGACCAAATCTGGGGCTGCAAGTAGGTCTAAAAACTTAGTGAGATCTCCTTTGAGCAAACCTAGTTACAAATGAAAGAGGGGAGGTGAAAGTGCTCAAAAGAGGCTTTATTTTACTAAGTGCTTATTCACAAATTAAGACAAAAGTGAATGAGATCTTCCTGAAAGGATATAATTGCTTAAAAAGTGCTAGAAAGAGAAAGGATTTTTCATCTGAATTTTCAGAAGTATGAAGAGACACAAGAATAATGTTATATGCAGGCATTTACATTGTAGGCAGAGCATATAAACAGTTGCATAAATTACTTAGAGATATTATGAAGAAATTTACTGTGAGGGTGGTGAGGCTCTGGCACAGGTTGCCCAGAGAAGCTGTGGCTGCCCCATCCCTGGAAGTGTTCCAGGCCAGGTTTGATGGGGCTTGGAGCAACCTGGGATAGTGGAAAATGTCCCTGCCCATGGCAGGGGTTTGGAATGAGATGATCTTGTAAGGTCTATGTCAACACAAAATCTCCCATGGTTCTATGATTCTTTGTTTGATTTGACAAGGAGTTAATTTTTTAGAGAGTTTTGCAGGCTGGAGTGCAGCTCATTCATTTCCACGGTGTCCACATTGTTTTTGTGATACAGAAAAGGGAAATTCACCTGCCAGAGTAACTGAACTGTTCCTGGTAGGATTCATCCCACATGACTCTGCACATCATTGTAGAGAGTGTTTGACTTCATCTGTCACCAACAGAGATAAGAGAGAGTGGCACTTGCAGGTTGCATGGACATCAGGGACAGCAGAGGTGGCTGTTCCCTCTCCCCTGCCAAGACTTGCCTCTGTATTCTTATTCCACTGAGAGATACACAATTCTGCTGACATTTCCTATGAGGAAATCCTTTTCTCTTTGCTTTTTGCTGACAGCATCATGTCAAAGCAAATTGGAACAGATCATGCTTTGTGGCAGAAGGATAAAAAGAGAAAAGTAATTAATGTAAAGATATTTCAGCGAAAAGAAAAAGTGTGAGACTCTAAATGAAAACTCAGTATATCAGCCATGGTGTGGTTTATGCCTCGGTTCCACAATCCTTCTCTGATCGGGGATTTCGAGTCAGTTAGCAGGTCATAGGTTTCTGTGATGAGGATGACTTTAATTGTCACCCTGGATCAAATTCAGGATCTATCAAGAGCATTGTCTGTCTCCAGTTAACCTGACTGCAAAGGAAGTGTACAAATCCTCGATGGATGTTGATACAAGATTCCTGTGGTCAGGCACAGAGGTTTTTTCTGAATAGCTAGAGTCTAGTCTAAGACTTGAAGTGTGAATGCTTTTATTTAGGCCAAAGTTCTTTTTTTATTATTATTTTTTGTTTTCATCTCAAGACTTTGGCTATTTTCCTTATCCATAAAAAATTATTTTCACTGGGGCTTGCATCTGGCCAGTTCTTACTTTAGTGGTGCCTTGTGAGAGTCTGTTCTGCTGTGGCAAGTGGTTCATTGTCTGAGAAAGCTTTTATTTCCTCCTACATTTTATTTTCCCTTTGCCTATATCAGATATCCTTTTACTTTCCTTTTGTTATGCAAAGGTCAGCAGAAAAACTCGCTGTCACCTTCATATCCCAGTAGGTTTTGAATAGGAATATTTAAGTGATAAAATGAGGAGGAACAGAGAACTCATCACCTTCTACAGCAAACCCTGAACACTCTTTCAAGCTAAACTACATCTTGTGCTTCTTGAAAATCATCCTTCTTTCTGCTAATCCTGTCTGGTTCCCTCCGACTGGGATAGAAGCTCAATAATTTTCTTTTCTACAGTTGCTCCACCATCTGGTGCATTTGTACCATGCATTTACTGGTCTGATTGAAAGAATTTGGGGAAATTTGTTCCACACTGCACCTACCTTGAATAAGCTCAATTTAAGCCATTTTTAAATTTGTTTACAGGTACGCACAGCTTCTTCTTCTTGTCAACCTGAAAGCTTTGCACATCAAAGCAAGTGGCTGTGCTGTTTTAAACTATGAACATCTTTAAGGGGATATGCCTTCAAAAATGTGTATAGTTATGCACTTACAGCTACTTCTGAAGTTCCTAGAGATTCAGTTCACATTTTCACCCCAGGAAGATTCTGGAGTCAAAACTAACCACAAAACTTGAAGTCACTTGATTCATAACTCCCAGAATCACTGGGTTCTCCAGTTGTGATAAGTTAATTTTAAATGGCAAAGCCCATAAATAAAAAAAAATTTGGGATTGGGTCTCCTCTGGGTGCTCTGTGCTGTCTACTCACCCAGGTGACTTCTGTGTCTGTATCACAGTGGATGGAATGACAGAGGTCTCAAATATATTAATTTCCTGTTATTTTTATTAAAATAAGTGGAAGAGTAGACATGTTATTGAGCTGTTAGACTGAGCAGAGAGATTCCACGACTGTCCCTCCTAAAGTGGAGCCTGTCAGAAGAGCCCAGCCCTCATAACTCGTAACAAGACCTGCATAAACAATGCTCTGCTGCTTCCTCTGCTCACACAACACACCATGAAACTTCTGGTTTAGAGAGTTGCTCACAAGCAGCCCAAACCCTAAATATGTAAAAATTTCAGACATGAGATGGCAGACAAGAAGAACCAGCCCCCAGAAATCCAGTGTGTTTACCATTCGTTTAAAGTCCCATGTTTTTTAGCCAAACCTGTGATAGGAGCTGGACTTTGATGGTCCTTGTGGGTCATTGTCTGAGAAAGCTTTTATTCCAACTGAGGATATTCTAGGAGTCTCTGATTTTGTGGGGAGGATGGGAAAAGCTGATGGCTGGATGTTGAATTCTGGGAATCTGTGTCACTGAGTCTCTCTAATTGAACATGGAAATGCAATGCTGCATTGCTGTACTTTATGGCTGAGGCAGCCTAAAAATAGGATGTGTTGAGGAGAACAGGGAAGGTGACAAACATGGAAGACATCTCTCAAGGAAGAAAAAAAATAATGCAATACTCCCAGGGCTTCCCAGGGGCTCTTCAAATTCATGTGACAAATAATCCTACCTAAGGACAAGATATTATTGCCACACTGTAACATAAAGTCTCTTGCTAAGATTTGCACAACTCACTGCCTGATCCTGGCAAAATGCTCTCCTACGTGCCAGGAAATCAACAGGTATTCAGCAGTGACTATCAGCAGTACTTTTTCTTTCCCCAGTAGCACAATTAGAGGTTCATTATATTCTTTCCACTCCTCTAATGAAGCAACCAAAGAGTTTGATCTAGTTACAGAAGGGCAGTCACATAAGCAGCTAAGTTAGGCAAAGTCCAATTCAGACTAAATTCCCAATTTATTTACTTGACTTCAGAGCTCCCCCATGAGACATTTCCATGCCAAGAGTTCATCTCTTGGTATGACAGATGCTAGTCCATGCATCCTGGAAGTTTTTTATATCCCTAGGATGCTGATCGGTAAACTTCTGTTTCCAGTGGAAGTTAAACATTTAAGGAGAATGCTACAGGGAATAGATTTTGGCTGTTCTTCCACGTCTGCCCTGTGGAGCTTGGGAAATATTTGCAAGGTTAACTTCAGTAAAGATTGGGAAGCATTCAGATGGTGCAGGGATGGGAAATAGATAAATAAACTGTACAGAGAGATGCACAAATTGCATTTAACAGCTGAGCCAATGAATCAGGGTTGTTAGAATACATTTGATTTTCTGTGTGTACAGCAATTAAAGGAAATAGCTTGCCGGTGAATATAGAGGGAATAGATTCAGGTCTCTACACAACAATGATGGCTGATATAATGAAGATCTAATAAGAACAAAATTGAGATTCAGAGTTACAGATGGTGTTCCTTTCCATCACTGTCTGGGACATTATTTTCTTCAAGGATCTGCGGTATCATTTTTCTGCGGTGCTTTGGAGCAGACCCAGCTGTCAGCAGGACTGGGTATATAAAATGGCTGGGGAGTGTGTTAGGTGATTATACCATCCAATTTTAGCTGCCTAAAAGCTAAGAGCTTTTTCTGAGTCAGCTGTCTGGTGTCCCTGTAGGTTTGGTGGAAATAAAGATGCCGCAAGAGAATTTCATCTAGTCTTAGCACCCAACTCAAAGTTTTAGGTCCTGAAAACCCTACAGAATATTTGCTCAGCTTTGGGGACTTTAAACTATCAAGCCATCCCAGATTTGTCGATAGTGTGTCCCATCTGTTTTATTTCTGCAAATGGGCACATGGCACAATTTCTACTGGAAATCTAAAAAAAGGACACAACAAGAGAAAATGGCCTCAGGTTGCATCAGAGGAGATTTGGACTGGATAAAAAGAAAACTCTCTTCACAGGAAGGGTTGTCGAGCACTGGAACAGGCTGCCCAGAAAAGCAGTGGAGTCACCATCCCTGGAAGTTTTCAAAAAACTTGTGGATGTGGCACTTGAGGACAGGGGTCAAGGGGATATGTGGTGGGGTGCTGGGTTGGAAGCTGGACTTGGTGATGATCTCAGAGGTATTTTCCAACCTAAACAATTATATTAATTGTTCAAGAGGGTGAAGAAACTGGAGATTCTTTCAGCTGTCCTCTCTATTGTCATTTATGTCAGAACATACCTAAGCAAGGCTTGGTGACCACACAGTTAGAATAATTATTTTCTGACACAGGACAATGGTTGGGGCATTTCTATGAGATGTCAGAGACAGGTTAAAAATTTATATTTTTATAAAAATGTTATTATCCTGCTATTATTTCCAGAGATCACATACCTTTTGCCACTCTGATCAACAACAGACCTAAGCAAATACAAACTTTGCATTGCTGCCTGCATGTTTGCTACAAAGCTCAATTCTTCCTTGGCCAAGTAACTCTTCTTCACAAAAGGTCTCCTTCTGGCCTGGTGTTGAGAAAGAACCAGCTTTCACTTTTATGAGCAGCTGCTGCTGTCTAAAAACCTGTGGAGATGCTGAACTCAACAGCTGTTTCGTGGTCGCAACTGTCTTCACCTTCTTGTGGCTGCTGCTCCCTGCTTTTCCATGGGTCTTTTGGGCTCTGACAGGCTGCTGAAGAGCTCAGAGATGCAAAGAGGAAGGTCTCAAACATCTCAGTCTACTTCAGTTACCAGCTGGAGCTTCATTTTGGCTCCTTCTGCCCAATGGGAGGCTGTGGGTCTCAGCCATGTGCTGTGCACTGTCTGAATGTGTCTGTACTGGCTCTTGTTGGCTCAGCTGGTGGGGAGCCCATGTTAGGATTAGGCTGAAAAGCTGCTGCTGTTTCCTTTCTGGGATTGCAGGCATCAGTTTCTGACATTTTTTAATTCCTTACAGTGATGTCTCAGTGGATGCCAAACGAAGCACTGCCACATCTGCAGCCTTTTCTGCCTCTCTCCTCCTCTGTGTATGTTCTCACTGGTGTTTTGGGTTCCTACCAGGGCTCTGCCTTCCCCTCCTCCCCTTCAGAGCTGTGAAAACATTTTTGCTGCTCAAGCCACAGCAGCAGATGGTTCTTTACTTTCATCATCATTGTTGCAGTGTGGTCTCTTTTCCAGATTCTGTAACTGTCAGTTTCACACATCTTGTCCTCAATGCTAGGATGCAAAACCAGTGACAAGTCTGAAAATTATGTCCTATCCATGCAGAGCTCATTGGCAAGCTCAGTGCAAACCCTGGTAGAGTACTCTTCCTCAATTTTCATGTGTGCTTCAAAAAATCTCCAAAACTTGTGAGGTCCAGCCTTTTAATCATCAGTGTTTGGGAACACAACGCAGAATCCAATTGCATATTTTATACATGATCATCTTATAATACAGGGATACAAATACATATTTTTTCCTGTTTGTCATTTCTTTTTGCTCTGCTCCCAGCCTGACCTTGTGTACAGCCACTGATGCTTCCAGGTCTACGTGATGGAGCATGGACTTAGCCTGGGGCTTCAAATCCTTCAGATGGACACCTGCAGCACAGACATAGCCACAGCCACGTCGAGATGTACCTGCTCTGGCTGGCTGATTCACGGCCACAGACACTTCGGGGTGTTCTGCTCCCCTGTGGACTCATCCACAGGTTCCTGTCCCTTTGACTCATCCACAGGTCACTGTCCCTCCAACTCAAGTTCACACTGGAGTTCCAGCCTGTCCAGTGAAGCAGCACAGGAGCAGCAGTGACTCCCTGACCATCTGCCAGGGCAGGCACATCCCTGCTGCTGTTATCAGAGCATTCCCAGAACAGTCAGACGAGAGCAGAGCAGCAACACAGCGAGCAGGGGAAGAAAAGAGCAGCCACTAACAAGCACTGGGCTCGGATAGACAGGCAAACGAGTCCCATGACAAGCACAGGAGCTGTCAATTAACAGCTAAACAGCAATAACAGCTCGATCCAGCATATGCCAATCAAGTCTGTTGCTATCTGGAACCCTCCAAGTCCTGTGCTGGGTGCCAAAATGGGCTGTTGTAGATTAACCCCAGGCAGCAACGCAGCCCCACACAGCCACTCGCTCATTCCCTGCTGGAGAGATGGGGAAAAGAATTGGATGAAAAGTGGGAAAACTCATAGGTTGACACAAAGACAGTTTAATAGGTAAAGCAAAAGCAAATGCAAGCAATGGAAAACAAGGAATTAATTCACTGGTTCCCCTGGGTAGGCAGGTGTTCAGCCATCCCCAGCAAAGCTGAGCTCCATCACACACAGCAGTGACTTGGGAAGACAAACTCCATCAACTCCAAATGTGCTTCCTGTCCTGCTTCTCCCCCAGATTTACAGTCAAACATGGTGCAGTGTGGTCTGGAATATCCCTTGAGTCACTCAGGGTCAGCTGTCCCGGCTGTGTCCCCTCCCAACTCCTTGTGCACCCCCAGCCCACTCACTGGTGGGGTGAGGAGCAGAAAGGGCCTTGACTCTGTAAACTGTGCTCAGTAGCAAAACCAACTCTGTCTTATCAGCACTGTCTTCATTCAAATTCCCTAACGCAGCTCCATACTATCTACTGTGAAAAAAATAACCCCAGCCCAGCCCAAACCAGCACAGCTGTCCAGGTTCTGATCTTCCCAGAGCAGAACTGTCCTTCCCGAGGAGCTGGGCACCGGGCAGGCAGGAGGAACTCTCAGCTGCACTCCACTAATTGTAGCATGATTAATGGCCTGTGAACACGAGCTATACAGAGATTTAACAACCTGCTAAAAGCTTGTACAGCTCAGGGGAACCACCTCAAGGGTTTAAGACACTGCCATAACATTTCTTTCCCAGGGAGGGATTTTTACTCTCCCTTGTCCCGTTCAGTGATCCTTTATTTCTGGTTCTGGGCTCCAACCCCTCGTGTGAAGGGGGTTGGCATCATCTCTGTCTTCCTCCCCGGAAAGGTTTTCCCCTCTGCAGTTCCCTAATACCAATTATAGCTGCATCAAGTCTGATTTAGCTTTCAGCCTCGCTGTTCTGCTTCTTTTGGGGCAATGAGCATTGCAATCTGTGAGCAAATAGCTGCCGTATGGAGAAGTATCATTTATTTAGAATAAAGACCCTTCAGATAAAGCAGATGCTTAAGAGCCTCAGCGAAGTGAACTGTTAAGCAGAGCTACCTCCCTTGGCAGGTTTATCAATCCCTGGTGATGAGAAAACACACCTCCACCAGATTAACCCCCATTGTTGCTTTTTCCCTTTAACATCCTCCCCTTTAAAATAGATTTTCAGCTCTATATGTGACTTTTTTATTCCTTTGCTCGCTGCTAATTTTGGGTGCTCAGGAGGGGTAACTACCAGGAATTCAACTTTTCATATACTTTTTACAATTCTTTTTTATTATGTGCTGTTTTCTTCCTGGTGCCATAGGGATGGTGGTCTTATTTCAGTATTTTCCGTTTAAAAATACATCCAAAATTTAGATTTAGAAAACACCCAGACCAAAATCACACAGATTTTTCTAGAATATGTATGTGCTTTCCAAGGGGGGCAGGACTGAACCCAACCCTGTTGAAACTGAGTATTTTTTACCTGTCTAAAATACCAACTTGTTCCTCATTGCGCTGTGTGAAGAGAGAGAATTTGCTTTTTGTCTGCTGTTTTCTGTAGCTGGAGAGTCTGGTAATACTGTTATTCTGAAAAAAACAGATTTACTCCTGATTTGCACTAAGGTAACAGAGACCAGAATCAAGCTCAAAGTCTCCAGTACTGAGGAAAAAAAGCTAAAAAATGAGCTTTGCAAGGGAAAATAAGTGTTTAAGGGTTTTATCCACAAGCTCCAAAAAGCTTGCGAAGAAGCAGGGGGTGGAAATGTTGAATGTGGTGAGCTCCCTGCAGACCATTTCCAACACTGGGAGACCCTCTGGAGGAGGAACAAGCTGTCATGCAATTATTTACTCTGCTATTTGAGGAACAAACCACACACATTTTCCTGCCATAGCAACTGGTGCAGCACTTGGTGTTTGCAATGTGTACCCAAATTCTATGAATCATCGTTAAAATAATAATCTTTGTGACCAGCGGACTCTAGCAAGAGACTCATTAAGAGAACCACTGGAAAATAATTAGCACACAAACTTGTTTGTATGACTGCATCTCCACAGAGGTCTCGTTCCTGTTGAGGTTTGTTTTAATTCCAGGGGAATTTTGCTTTCAGTGTAAAAACACTTGTTTTAACCAAGGTAATTACCTGAGCAGTACAGTTTTGTGTACAGTGTTTCCATTAAACCATCCTATTTATCATGAGAGTAAATGGAACAGTTAGAGTCAGTTTTGGAGCAGCTCTTGGCAGTGGTCCAGGCCAGTTTTGTTTTTGTTTTTGGGTTTTTTTTTTGAAAATGTCTATATTGTTTTCAGCTTGAGGATCTAAAACTTTATCTCTGTAGAAACCTCACTACCAAATGCTTCAGGTGTAGAACTTGCTGCCTCAAGTGCTCAGCAGGTTTTTTGAGGTCACAGCCATCTATCACTTATTATGGAATTCTTTTGAAAAGGAGCCCCTGACTGTTCTTGTGTCTTGGTGCAGCTGACATACATGGGAATGGATCAAAGTGCTGCTTGTTTGTGTGTACAAATGCCAATTTGGCAAATGCTCTTTTTTTCCTACCATGTTTCAAATATTTTCTTTATCTGGATCCATTGGTAACTTCTGAGCCTGGTGCTTTCCAGGGTTTGCTTAAGAAATATTTGTTATTTCTAGGAGGGATTTATTTTGAGGAACTGGAAAACTTTTTGTATCTTCTGTGCAATGCAAAATCAAAGACAGGAGCAGGATTCAGTTGTTGAAATATAAGTGTTTAGTGTTGTTTGGGCTATTGCAAGGTAACTCCAGAAAAGTCTGACTTTCCCTTTGTCCAATGTTTTGACTGCCAGCCACAAATTGATGTTGTGTCCCCTGCCCATGTGCAACTGGGGCAGCTTCAGAGCTCCACTGACTATAAAGAGAGTTCAGATGGCAAACACGGGGCTCAGTTACTCCTGTGGGCATCTAGTACCAGTTGAGTTGCCTTTATTATCTCCTTTCTGGCCACTGAATGCTTCAGGAGGGCTTCTGTCTCTTGTGTGTCCTGTGAGAGGTCTGCCAGCATAATATCAGTGTTTGACTCCTTTATTACAACTCAAATGGAATCACAGGCCCACAGAATGGTTTGGATTAAAAAGGACCTTCAAGATGATCTCATTCCAACCCCCTGCCATGGGCAGGGACACCTTCTATTAGACCAGGTTGCTCCAAGCCCCATCCAGCCTGGCCTTGAACACTTCCAGGGGCTGGGAGTCCACAGCTTCTCTGGGTAACCTGTGCCAGGGCCTCACCATGCTTATTGTAAAGACTCTTTTCCTAATATCTACTCTAAATCTACTCTCTGTCAGCTTAAATTCATTCCCCCTTGCCCTATCACCATTTACCCTTGGAAAATTCTTTCTCCAGCTCTCATAGGTGCTGGAAAGAGCTCTGAGGCCTCCCTGGAGCCTTCTCTTCTCCAGACTGAACATCCCCATCTGTCCCAGCCTCTCCATATCAGAGGTGCTCCAGCCCCCAGAGCATCTTCATGGCCTCCTATGGATTTTCTCCAACAGGTCCATGTCCTTCTTGTGTTGGGAGCCCCAGAGTTGGACACAGAGCTCCAGGTGGCTCCAGATTTTTGCATTTAGGCAGCTGCATCACAACTGTGCAGGTATCTTCCTTCAGACACCTGAAGTTAGGTGCCTCCTTCCCTCATGTGGGGTTTCTCCCTGGCTCTCTCTGTTGCTGGACTGAGTGTTCAATTTTTTTTCATTTAATGCAATTTTCATGGTACAATGCTGATTTCTTCAAGGATGAATATTTTCTGTGTGTTGAGGAGCAGTTCCTGAGTACAGCAGGAACATCCCACCTTCACAGCGTTGCTGAGGAGTTAATTCAGATGCTGTGATCTGCACACAAAATTCCTTTCATTTAGGATAAAAAAGTATGCCTGTTATCTGCAATGAATTTGTGCAGGCTCAAAACCATCCAGTTGCACTCAGTCTGTTTGAGACTGGTCAAAGAAGTGACATAAATGCCTGGGAAATAGAAACTTTTATGTCAGCTGTACTTCTAGAATACTGGGGAGCTGCAGAATGTCTCTTATAAGATGTTAATTATTAGACTAATGAGCTAGATGGTCTCATTATTTTGAAACACTCATGGGACACCCATGTTTGAAGGGATTTACAGACTAGGAAATGTCCAACTCTTCTACTTAAAGATCTGTTCCATGAACTGACTGCATTTGCTGGTAATGGCTGGAACTGAGTGTGTTGATGAAATAATGGACCAGTTAAGTTCTTAATGCAGACATGATGTAAGATAATAACCCCAGGAAGAGCAAATGATGTACAAATGATCAATTTTTCTTAGATTTAAGCTGCCATTAATTAAGACCTATTAATTTGTATCTCAAATTGCTCCATTCAGGCACCTCTGCACAGTGGAACTGCTCCAATCTACCAAAATGCCTTGAAAGAATTTTCTGGCTGATAAATGTGCTGTTAAATCAAGCCACTCAGGAGGTTGAAGGAGTTCTTTCTTGGTGAAAGATACGGAGTGTCCAGGAACAAAATATTTATTCCAGAGATATAAAATACTCTATAAAAAAGTGGTTGATATCAACAAGAGCCCATGTCCATCCAGACACCAGCAGTGGGTTGAGGTCCTCCTTGTGCTGAGACTTCTTATGGTAGCCACTTGAATAATGGGAAGGGCAGAGAGGGTGAAAATTGTTTGGACAATTATTTCTTTTTTTTCAGCATGGACAACCAAAAATCTTGTTATATGAACATCCGAGTCTATCAATGTTTTTTTTTTTTTCTGTTCTTATCCCATTTAATGCTGTCTTAAGTCCTGGGAAATTTGACCAAGTTGTGTTTTCAGACAAAAAATGAAATTTTTTATTTTTTTGTCATTTTCCATTTATTGCCACTTCTGTAAATTACCCTACTGCTAAACTTATCCTTTTGGGCCATCCTAAAAGTGCATTTATTGGCAGATAATATTTTCAACCAGAAGCATTCCTTCATTCTGATTACAGCACTAAAGCTCAAGGAGAAGAGTCATCTCACAAATGGACAATAAACAGTGGTATCAATCATTACAGGAATCAAACCTTGTGTTTTATGAAATATGGACCTATTACAGTGATGCAAGAGCATCACTGAGATATAATAATGTGTGAGATACCAGGACTAGAATAGGCTGAGATACTGTCTAAAAACATAAACTTTCAGGAGCTGATGTCTTTCCCAAATCGTGTCCTGAAGGAGACAGTGGATTTTATGTCTCTGAATATGTCCAAACTGAACAATTCTGTGCAGCAGAGATAAAAACATAGTTTCCCAGTACAGGAAACTTATCCCCCAGGAGCTCAAAACGAACATAAGTGTTGGTAGCTCGTTGTTTCTAAGCTGCACCTTATTGTGGAGGATGCAAATAAATATTTGTAGAGGCACTTTTATTTGGAAGAGGTGATAAAATTTACTTTTACTGCAGCTGCAAAATGCTGTTAAACAGCAGCCTGAGATTGAAAAAAAACCCCAAACTTCAATTACGGGTTTAGATTTCAAATGGTGAGCAGATATTGGAATGGTGCTGCATGAGAAGTCAGTGGCCAAATATTATGTTTCTGTTTGTAAGCAAGAGATAAATCAAACTAGTGAGTTCAGTATGTCAAAATTGAAACTCAGTAGTAGATTACTCTATTCCATAGTGAAAGACTGTGTTGACCTTAAAGAGTGAAAGATTGTCTTGACCTTAAAATTAGTAATTTCTTTTGGTTAACTCAACATCAGTTCCAAGACAAGCATTTTTAGTCACAAATATTCTTCCCGCATAACCATAACTTGAACTAAATGTAATTTGTTCTGGGGTCAGGGGCTCCAGTTGCTTTGCAGGCAGCCAGGTTCTGTTCCTGGAAAATTATATTTAAAAAACATAATAAAAAATTAGAGCTTCAATTCACCTTTTTATTCTGTTTTCTACACTTGTCTTTTCTGCTGCACTCACTGTTTAAAGCATAAGCTGAGTGAAATCCACAACTTATTTCAAGCAGCAAAGCAGTAATATTTTGTTTCATAATGTTTATTTTCTGATTTATGCTGGTGCCATAATGTTACACTCAGTTGCATATCCAATTCCACTCTTTATGTTGCTTCTACGATTTACAATGTTGGCATCTGAAGATGTAAATTTTGGACTCCTGTTCATCTGTCCTCTGATAGATTCTGATCATAGTGAAGCTTCTGCCTTCATGTGAAAAAAAATTTTGAAGATTTTCATCAAAGTCCATGAATGAAATGCAATGAGATTGCCAGCTGAAAGTTATTGACAGAAGGAAGAAAAGATTGCTTTTGGAACAGCAGAACCATTTATTAGATCACTGTCCTTGTTAGTATTTTGTTCTGTTATTTGAAGCCAAAATCTTCCTAGAATCACAGAGTGGTTTGAGTTGGAAGGGACATTAAAGATTCTCTACTTCCAAACATGAACATCAAAACCATGAGTGCCTTTACTCAAATTTATACCTGCTATGATTTTGCTCTTAAGAAATTAGTTTAGTCAAAGTTCTTTGTCTGGGATCCCTTTATCCTCAGCAAAAAGAGATATGTACTTCCACAGCCAGAGCCATCCATGCACATCAGGAACATTAGGGAAGGATTCAGTCCCCAGATTCAATAACTGCAGTTTAGGTTTCCACATGTAGGTGATGACAAAGTGTCTGAAATCTCATTATAAGCAATGGGCATAGTGTTAATGCAGTTAATGAACTAGGAAAAGCTGTTCTGCTGACCAGGAAATTGGTGAATTATTCAGTTCCCTGAGCATGGACAGCTGGTGCCATTCAGGTGCCCTATGGTGACACGTGGGCTGGGAAATATGACACAATCAGAGGAGATCACACCCTTCTGAAGGCTGTGTGGGACATCCTGTAGTGCCTGAAAAACTGGTAAGTTCCCGTGGTTGGGGAACTAAATATGCCACAGACCCCTCAAGAGTGAAATCAGGTTTAAAACCCAGTGCACATGAAAACATCTCCATTTAGGCCTTTCCCCCCAGAGCTGATTCTCATCCTGGTTTACGATTGCATGAATTGTGCTCTGAAGATGCTCCATTCCTTGCATCAGCTAAGACATAGATGACTATCTTAGATTACATGGCTAATTTTTAGATAGCTGAGATTAGGTGACATAAATTTCTCCTTCCCTTTAGGGCTTAAGGGAAAAACTTTACTTTGAATGCTGGAAAGACTGTAGAGCTATAACATTTTACGAGCCAGGCACTAAACAAGGAAATGTGATGTACCCTTAATAGCAGTTTATATTTGTGTGTTTAAAAGCCTGAAAAGCTTGGTTGTAGTTTCACAACTTTTTGTGTGACCAGTGCACAAACAGGCAGAGGAATGAAATCATATTATGTGATTTTCATGCTCAGGGAAGGAGACAGCAGTTCAGTATGTCTTCAAATAAAGTGGTTTCGTGAAACGTGACTTGGATAGCAATTGTGACATTCATAATACACAAAGTAATAGAAAGGTTAGAGCTGATCCTGCTGAAATTTCAACTCCAGCCCCATCACTGTGCTGAAGACCTTCTCTGGGTTCACAGAATCATAGAATCACATAATAATTTGGGCTCGATGGGATCTTAAAGATCATCCAGTTCCAACCCTCTGCCATAGGCAGGGACACCTTCCACCAGACCAGGTTGCTCCAAGCTCCATTCAGCCTGGCCTTGAACACTTCCAGGGATGGGGTGTCCATGACCTCCCTGGGCAACCTGTGCCAGTGCCTCGCCACCCTCACAATAAAGATATTTTCCATAGTATCTAATCTTATCATGCTGGAGCCTCATATCCTTTCTAGATCTGCTGGTTGCTCCAACCCACGTATGCCCTGCAATAGCTTTATTTTGACTTGGTGATTATGTCTTTAATTCAAAATTCACCAAAGTCTTTCCATCAAACATGTATAGGACCATGGAGTAAGTGCAGGCTGATCAGTTCCACCATACTGCTTTGGTGTTATTTCCATGGCTTCTGGTGGCTTTTTTTCCAACTTAAAAGTTTTCCAAGAATTGCCTCAATTAGTGAAAATGATGGTGGCAGAGACCCTCAAGGTTCTTCAGGCACTTTCATTACGGGAGGGAATATCCATTTGCATAACCTAAGGCATCAAGCTCCATTTGACTTTGGGAGCAATGGAGTTGTCTGTGATTGGGCAGCAGAGATTTACATTAAATTTCTTATGTTTCCTCGTCTGGCTCGGTATCCAACTGCAGCCCCCTGTAAATGTGCTTGTTTGTTCTTTTTATTGCAGCCATCTCCTGCAGACACGACGATGGCTGTTATCAAACACCCCATTGTATTCTTGCTGGCCAGATGGCTAAAGGGGCATTACTGCTCGCTCCCCATAAACTGTATGCTTTGCTGCAGGCATTAACAAGGCAATATATTTTTTAGGAACCATTAAATACTTGAGATTTAGGTAGTAGCAGGTATTGCAGTTGTGGGCTTAAAGATGCTTTTAAAGTCGTCTGCTTTGTCCTTAAAACTCAGCTCAAATGAGGCTGCCTCGGGAGACAAATTAAAATAAAAATAACCCTCCAAAAGCAAAGTTTGGTGATGCTCCTGAGATTAGCTCCTGTTAGGCATGGAACTGTGCAAGCTGTGAAATGCCTTTGAGCTTTCCTTGTGAGATGCAGATCCAGATTTCCACGGGCACAGTAGTGATGGCTCCATTGAAAATGTTATCCTGCTTCCTCCACACCTGTGTCTGTTCCTAACGCCTCAGAAGGGAGCACTCGGAGCCCAGAAAATCCAATTATTGAAACAAAGCAAAGAAACCTGTGACCCTGTCATATTTCTTGTGAGAGAGGCCAGGCTGCCAAATCTTTACTGAACGTTTACTCCATCACATACTCTGTGCTGGGTAATAACAGAAGAGGACTCTGCTTGTAAAACTAAACTGTTCTGTAGTTAGAGAGCCATTTATAGCTGCACCTTCCAGCCCTTTCCACTCATACTATCAGCTCCAACGTCTTCTCTCCTTTCCCTCCTCCACTATTTGCTTTTGTCCTTCCAAGTGATGCTGTGTTTCTCCAGAAGTTTTTTTCTGTGAGTTGTAAGGTCACCACCTTACAGTGTCCACCCTTAAAGAGCCTACCTGATTTAATATGTGTAGGAGACCAGATTTCCAAGTAAAATGCTGCAAAATATGAAGATTTAATAGAATAATAAAATCATTAAGGCTGGAAAAGGCATCCAAGATCATCAAGTCCAACCTTTCACTGAATAACAACGTGCCCATAATACTGCAAAATGCCACATCTTCTCAGTTTTTGAACACTTCCAGGGATGGTGACTCCACCACTTCCCTGAGGAGCCTGACCCAATGCTTAATCACTCTTTAAGAAAAGATATTTTTTCCCAATATCCATGTTCTGGTTGTTAGTGTCTGGGTTTCCCGCTCACAACATCCCTCTGAGGAAAATAACATTATCCCCATTGGACCAAAGAGACACTGGAGCAGTTAAATTGTTATCTCTATGACATCTAGTGCTTTCTTCACAGGCCTGTGAATGAGCCTTGTGTTTGTTTCCAAAACCTGTGAAGACTGTTCCAAACCCATCAGGCTGTCAGGAAGCTTCTTCTTTCCTTGCAACCATGAAGTCAATGATGCTTTTGCTGACTGATTTTTAGGTTCCTTGAAGGCAGCTTTGTACCTTCTTCCAAATGTCTCACCCTTGGAGGGAGATCTCTGTAAAATAACCATGGAGCCACCTTTCTCTTCCTTTCTAATCCCTTTTGATTCACAACTGGATGATGGCAGTTAGGCTACTGATGAGTGAATTTGGACAAGTCAGGGATATTCCTTCCTCATCTCCATGGATATGAGGAAGAAATTATTTACTGTGAGGATGGTGAGGCACTGGAAAGGTTGTCCTGGTTTGGACATTCCACATGCCCCATCCCTGGAAGTGTCCAAGGCCAGGCTGGATGGGGCTTTGAGCAGCCTGGTCTAGTGGAAGGTGTCCCTGCCCATGGCAGGAGGTTGGAATGAGATGATCTTTAAGGTCCCTTCCAACCCAAACCATTCCATGAGTCTGTGATCCTGCTGCACCCACCTTCTTTGGCTTGCATGTTAAGTTGCTTGGGGAAGGGATTGCACATTGTCTTGGTTTGGGTTTCTACATCTGGTGAGTCTGCAGGAATAGGGACCGTGATTAGTGATGGAGTGTTGGCACAGGATAATGATAGCAATGTCAGTAATAATGAATTTCTGATGCTGTGACTCCATCAGATGCCCCTTGCTCAGTTACCCTTTTCAGACCACCAGGACTCTGAAGTTCAGGCCTGGGTGGACATGACATCTGGTATTTTCCAACTGGAGAAGAATAAAATGAGTCCAGGGGTTTGTTCATCATCCTGGGCCCTCAGTGGCCTGGTCTCAGTTCACTAACAGACATCTTTAGCATTCCTTGCACACCTCACCTCCTGTAGGCTCTGTTGGGATGCTTGCACCACCTTGCATCTGAGTAATGAGGGGAAAAAGTAAAGATTTTGGACAACATTAATCAGGAAGACAAAAAGAAACTGCTTTTACTCCCTTTCAGTGCTTGTCACCTCCTTTGTGCCACTGACATGTCCAGTCCATAATCTGCTGCCCCCTGATGATGCCTTTCCTACCCTCCTTGCCTAATTTTCAACATTTCTCTCCAGTTTCTTTGCTCATATGAAGGTGCTGTCAGCAAGCAACCAAAAAAACCCCAGAACTCTCCTTCAAATCCTCCTGAAGATTTTTTTTTCACCTAGACCTATAGAAAATTTCTGGCAGTCAGCCAGCTTATTGGGGTCACTTCTCACCGTATTTATGACTGCATTTTCACTCTTCTTGTATTTGGAGTAGGCACTAGGGCAGATTTTTGTTTTGCACCCTGGACAGCACAAAAAGCAGAGAGAAATTTCCATATTTACTTTTTGATACAATAAATCAATCACAGGAATTAGATTATATAGAGATATCAACACCTGCTGTGCCTACCCTGGCCCATCTCACATTTTATGCATGTCCATTTAGACAGGAAATATTTGCAAAGCAAACTTGAAAGCTTCATGGTCATTATAAGCACTGCCACAGAATGTGTGTTGAACAAATGCACAATGAAATAAGTAAATTTACAAAATTCAAGGCCATTACTGGCTTCTGAGAACCTATTCTGGCTTCTGAGAACCTTCTGCCAGAACCTATTAGTCCATGTTTGAATCAAATAATTTTGAGTCGCAAAGAAATTTGAAAAAAAAAATCAAAAGCTGTTAAATGCAGTTTGCAGATATGAAGAAAAAGTTAAATCCTTTTAATAAATTACCCAAGAAATAATTTTCTTGGCCTTTTACCACAATTGTAACAACAGAAACAGGAAAATTTGTAGGCAAATTTAATCAATTTATCTAAGATATAGTCATTCTACTTCAAGATTATGCAAATTCAAAATTATTTTTCTTTTCAAAACCAAATTAGTGCTTGGATTTTGATAGCTTCTGTTGTCTTTGCCTCGCAGCATGCCATTGATTTCACCTTATTTCCTGGATATAAAGGTTTTATGTTCACTCAGGCAACTCAATCAAAATGTGGATTTTGGTCTTGGACTTTTTTTGAGCCTGACAACAGCAAGAAGGTCAAGTCAGGGCATCAGGGCATTAGAGAAGAGTGATAATTATTGTCTGTAATGCTAAGGGTTCATTTTTATTCAGTGGATCTGTTTCCACACTGCTTAATGATTTCTCAGCTCCATTATCTATTTCATCTAGTGTTTGTTGTTACAGTGGTGATATTGCTTTTGGCTGATGGTGTTTTAATATCATTTTTTTCTTTCAAATTGTTGCTAATTTCCAGACTTATGCATCTCTTTAGTCCAAACCTTAATGAGTCAAGATATTCATACTGCTATAAATTTGTCTGTCTGCTCTCAGAAATGTTTCTGTCTGCAGAGCTGGCATTGACTGAAGGTGGCTTTGAGCCTCAAAAAGCATTTTTGTGAATTCTGACCCCAGGAGCCTTCATCCCTCATGGAAATACCTTGTTCATCCTCTTTTTTGGAGACAGTTACTGTGAGTGGTTCAGCTTCACCCCTTGGTTTTTCCTGATCAGCACAAATGGTGACTCTGAGGCTTCAGCTGCACTGCTGATGTAATTCTGGGCTTTATCTGTCTGTCCTAAGTTATCTTTAGAGAAAAAAAGTACTTTTTATAATGCAGAAATATGTCTTTATTTTGTTATCTCACTCTTTTGGAAGTTTTTCTAGGGCAGAATGGAAAGGGAACAGAGGAAAAGTGGGCTCGGGGAAATGATTTAACTTGGGCATCCTGAGCATCTCCCTCTAGTGCTGACCCCCCTGAGCCAGCTCAGCCCTCCTTGTGTGGAGCTGCAGTGAATGAGAGAGATAAACCTTCTGCACCTCTGACCTCTCTCACAGATGTACTTTAGACCTTAAAAAACTCACTCCATCACTGCTGTAAACAGTGCAGCTATATTTCACCCTAAGGCTTTTCCCCTGAAGACCCTGTGCTTAGACAGGCTCCACTGTGAATAGTTCAGCCAGATATCATTTATTTATCAATCTCTATCCACAAATTTTCATCAAAAGTAATTGTGGCATGAGAAGAAGAGAGTAATTCCAAGCAAGGCTGAAAAACCTCTGATTGTCTCTGACTGTTTTTTGTATAATCAGCTTGTTTTTCAAAGGTGGCCAACCTGGGGGGATGTAATAAACTGTTTCAATACGGGAAAATGCTGTGAAATAAGAAGATAGAGTTAAACTTTCAAAACAGATATTCTATATTAGAACAGAGGATTTTTTTCCAATTAAATCACTTTTTCTCTGCTATAGTGACAGCAGAGTGCAGACAGAAAGAAATGGTAGGAAAGGTGTTCATAATTGATTCCAAACATTTGTCTCCAAATAAAGAAACCTTACTGGAATTGACACTTTCCTTAATTCTCAGATGTTTTTGAAATAAATGAGGCTGTTTCACAGGAAAAATCATAGAACACAGAATGGTTTGGATTGGAAGGGATCTTAAAAGATCATCCAAATTTCACCCTGCTGCCATGGGCAAGAAAAGCTTCCAGTAGAGTTAAAGGTCAAAGACTTACCTTGAACACCTTTGGCTGTGATCACCAGATCTCTGAGTTAGGAAAGCTCCACACAGAGGTCTCCTGACATTTCCACACTTTGGACAGCACTGGATGCTGTGCTGGTGCAGCCAAAGTTAGCCTTGGTGTGGGATTTGGAATTGAAACAACCAAACTGAGAACACTCCACATCCCACTCTGTGATACTCCTCTCTTTGCCCCAGCTGAATTAGTCTAAAATCATCCTGACTGCCAGAGCTGGGAGATCCACGTTCAAAGCACTCCTTGCAGGATGACTCTGTAGAAGAATAGGCCAATATTTTTCTCTCTGCTCCTGGAGAAGTTTTTAAATGGCTGCTGGAGCAATTTCTGAAATGTAATATTCCATAAATAGTTTTAGTGACAGGGACTCATGATTTACCATTCAGTTTAACAGGAGAAGGCTTTAAATAGGTTCAGGTCAAATTAAAAAGGTTAGAAGTATTTAATTTAAATTTAATGAATAAAAGACTAAGCAAAATGTTTATACCTGACAGCAGAGATTTTTTTTATATTTAAAAAAAAAAATAAAAATCAAATGAGCAATTATGACGTTCACTTTTCACGATTTCTGTTTTTAAAAAGATATTACTTGTGTTTTAGGTCCCACACTGAGGCAGGAAAAAACATAACAAAATGCTCAGTACTGCAGAAATCTCATTTTTTTCCCCTTCTAGTTATAAATCTTACTATCCCCAGATAGTTTCATAGCATATAAACATTTTTCTCACTTTTGGACTACTTGCCTGTCTTCAGTGGGTTATTTACTTACAGTCAAGTTAAGTAACTCTCAGTCTATCAAAAAAAAGCTAGAAAATAATGGGTAAAGCCTTAATTTTTTTTCCATGTGTGGTTGCCAACAGCTTTGTCAAAAGATAACCTTTTTTGTTCTGAGGTGCCTGGAATGACGCATGAGGTGGCCCTTAGTGGTAATTATGACCTGGCATCTGTTTAGCGAGCTGTTATTTTTCTAATCTTCCACGGAAGCTCCTCCAGTCAAGGTCAAATTCCTTCAATGTTTTCATCTTCAAGGAGCATGGACAACGTGCCTCCTCTCCCCTCTGGCAATTGATATTGTCACTTTTCTGGGCAACCTCCTGCAATGTGTGCGTGTGGTGGAAGGAAACAACCACAAAGAAAAGAACTTTAACATTCAGAGGAGAGCAACATGTCAAAATTCCTTAAACCATGATAAATGTACCAAAATCATCCAGCTCTTTCCAAAGAGTGGTGAGTGATGGTGATTTATGACCGTGGAGATTTTTCTTAAACTGGTAGTTTTTGCAGAAGAAAGAAAGAAAGGTCACCGAGTTAGGGTGTGCATAGTTTATCTTGTTCTCTGCAGTCTGCTGCTCCCTTTGAAGGAGGCTGTGCCAGATTAGAGTCCTGCTCTGGGGGAGCACCATTAATAATCATCATTATTGTCCTAACCTAAAGAAAAGGGACACATACACACACACAAGTCTTAACAAGCTCCGTATTTGTGAACCCTTTGACATTACCACATAAATAAAGCCAGTAATTCGTAGATGAGAAAAGCAAATCCCAACAGGAGAAAGAATAGCTGATCCCTAAACTGAGCAAGAAAAAACTGCATCAAAGAAGCTGAATGGAATAAAAAAAGCAGTGATTTGCACCGTGTCAAAGAAACTGGGCAATCTTTTATGGGCAATAAACAGCAGTGCAAACCCCCCAAAAAAGGAAGATGAGATCATAGAAATTTTACTTGAGTAGGAAAATGGGAAAAGATATTATCCAGTAATTGCTGTCTCTTTTCTATAGGAAATAGCACAGCAAGCTTTGCTTTTCCACTGCTCACCTTAGAGAATTCTTATCTGCACCAAGCAGATAAGCAGTGGTAAAAAAACCCCTTGTTGAGGTGTGGGACTGAGACTTTGTTCCACAAAGAGCTCCACAGAAAACTTTACCATCCTCAGATGGTGCAGAAATTAAATACAAAGAGCATCAAAGCACCATAGGTCTGTCCAGCCCCTTGTTTTGCCTTTGACAGCTCAGTAAGAAGAAAAGTTAAATGACCAGAAAAATGTGATTTTCCTGAGAAAATTCACTTTCCAGTAATTTCCAAATTCCTAAGCAAGAGGTAATCTCATATGGAGGCTTCAGTGAGAATTTAGTGCAATTTCCTTTGCTGCCATCCTACTGACAAATGGAAAGATAGTCCTGGCTAAAGAGAGGGAGAGCATGGCCAAGGAGGGATTTAACAGATGTCTTCGTGGAGGCTGGGAGGGCTGGGTGGTAGAGATCTGTAAACCTCTGGCTACGACCTGAGTACATGAATCTTGTTAACTTTAAAGGTAACTGAATGGCCAGGATTTGAGTTTTTTTGGAGAAAAAAATCACTGTGTGAATTTGAAGTCACACAAACAAGCAAATAACTACCAAGAAATTATAAATACTTTCTAGATTCAGAATTGAATCAACTAAAAAAACTTGGTGCATTATCTGTTGGCCCAAGCTTTGTTACTGCCTTTTAGCTCACATACAAACCTAATTAAGATACCGCACAGAATGGACCCAAAATTTACTTAAGGATTTTGGGAATAAATTAAATTTCTTTGCCTGAGGATGTGTGTCTTGTGGTAGATTGGCTTTGGCTTTAAGCAAGGTTTAAACTATGACTGAAGATTTTCTTGTGCTTGGGGCATCTGTAAAAGGCTCTCTCCCATGCGGATTTTCCCATCTATGCCAAGATTTATGCTTGTTTATTTTCCTGCAGTGGCAGTGCCTCTAAGATCTGTCTTCTGCTTTCATGAAATGTAATTATCTATGAGGCTTCAGGCTTTTCTATCATTTTGTTTAATGAGGTCAGAAGTTATTGGCGGTGTACACACAGAAATACACAGTGGGAGTGAGACCACCTGGGCTTCATTTCCATGGGAAAACAGGGTAACAATTGAACAGTTAACCAGAAAACACACAGAGGGATCCTCCACTCTGAGAAAAGCCAGGAGGTTGGTTTGGAGAGGTTGATTTAAAAGGACGTTTCAGAGAGAAAAGGAGAACTTGAGGGCAGAGTTAAAGGCAAAGTGTTTCCTACTCTGCAGTCAGGGAGGAAGGAAGGAAGGAAGGAAGGAAGGAAGGAAGGCAGGAAGGAAGGAAGGAAGGAAGGAAGGAAGGAAGGAAGGAAGGAAGGAAGGAAGGAAGAGGCCCATGAAAACCTTCAGTTCCAATATACTGGAGAATCTAATGTGAAGAAGCAGCTTTCCCCCATCTTTCCTCTGCTAGAAGAAAATCTCATCAAATCAGGTTTTTAGAAGCATAAACAAAGCTATGGTCATCTCTCCAAACACATCCAACTTTTGTAGGTTTTGTTCCTGAGAATTCTGGCCACACAAATATAAATAAACTTATAAATTAGGATCTGAACTCCCGAATCTCATGAGGAGAGGGAAGTATTGACATGCATAAAAAAAAAAAATCATAGAATATTTGGGTTGGAAGTGACCTTAAAGATCCTCTAATTCCCACCTCTTTGCCATGGGCAGGGACACCTTGGACACCTTCCACTATCCCAGGTTGCCCCTAGCCCCATCCAACCTGGCCTGGGACACTTCCAGGGATGGGGCAGCCACAGCTTCTCTGGGTAACCTGTGCCAGGGCCTCAGCACCCTCACAGGGAAGAATTTCTTCCTAATATCCAGTCTAAACCTACCCTCATTTTAAAGCCATTCCTCCATAATATCCAGACACAATTGTGGCTATGAAAAGAACTTCCTCATGTCCACAAATTCATGCCCTTAATCAGCCCTGTGTAAGGATAGGATCAATGAAAGCACTGTCCATTCTCAGAGCTGTTTTTGATAGAAAAGAATGAGATAAAGTCAGTATTATTTTAAGACTGTGATTTTCGGAGCAGTCTGCAGATGATATGAATACAGAGGAATCAGTCAGGCTGCATTTAAATAGTAATTACAGATATTAATGTCTACTTAGCTGCATTAGGAGAATAAATGTAATGGCTTTTCCTGCCAGGAGGATGCTTCACATGATGGATCACTTTGCTGATGTGACTAAACACCTTTCTGGTATTGACTGACAAAGATAAGGAAACAAAAAAAAAAAAGGAAGCTCTTCAGGCTTCTATAAAACATCCAGGGAGGGAGTTCAGGGATGTGGCAACAGAGCAGAATTTGTACCTTCAGAACTGACACAAAGAGCACTTGTGAAATGGCCAAGTCTTGTCAGCAAGAGCTGACAGGCAAAGAAAAGGAGTTGTTTCTTTATCTTACAGGTGTCTGCAGGTCCACGTGTCCTTCTGGAACAGACAGATGCAGGAGTGGGATAAATTTGATTACATTGGTTTCTGCAATATAGTGGATTTCCAGATGTGAAATAGATGAGTACATTTTCTCGCTCTGAGATCCTCAACCTTATTAATTTGATCTTAATTAATTCCAGGGAAGCCTGGGGTGACTTACTGAGAAGTTTACCCTGAAGTCATCTAAAGCTGGATAAGGTGACTCCTGCCATATATTACAAATACATTTAGTGTTTGAACACAGGTTTATTATCCTTGGTCACTCACTGGCCATGGACTGACAGTACAAAACTGATTTGCAGGAGAACAAGAGTGGGAGTTGCTATGGCACTGCTGTTGGGTTTTCTGTTTTCTTTTGTGGGAGTTTATTAATCAGATGACACCGTTCCTGGTCCTGTTGATGTCACTGCTTAAAAATGGTGTCTTGCTGGTTTCTTCACGTCTTTATGCCTCAGACTCCTCTCTCCACCACCTTTCCACTATTTGGACTGCAAATCTGTCAAGTTGAGAATATTTAGTAGAGTGGAATCGTCACTCATAATCTCATGCTTTAATAACAAGCTCATTTTATATCTCCTTATGGTTTCATTCTGGTGAGTTGCCCTGCAGGTGGTTTTTTTTGGTGACTAATTGTGATGCCCCCATAGCAAATTGTGCCCTGAGTGGTGGAATTAAGGAAGCCTGATTATTTGCTCAGAGAACAGGGCTGGGAGCTCCTGTTTTTTCATTCTCAGATGTTTAACATGAAGCTACAACTCCTGAAGCTTTAGGAACCTTTATAACATCTCTTTCTTGGATAGGTTCCATGTGTCTGAAAGGTGATGAGCTTGTATCACAGATCTTGGTTTCTATTAAACTTCTGACAACTTGATAACTTTGAGACCTTTCCCTTTGTATGAGATTGGATGGATTCTGTCCAAAAAGGGGAAAGATCAGCAGAGACACACATAGAGCATGGAACATAAACTTTGCTTCTTAAAGAAACCATGCAAAACCTGTCAGTCCTTTTCAGAGACATTCTTGGCCAGTGGACACCCGGTCATTTTCTCTTTCACACTTTTTCTGGTTTAAAACAGCAAATCCTTATGAAATTACACTGAAGAGGTCTGGAAAACTCTGCTACCCTTGGCAAAAGAAGTTGCTATAATTTATAATCCTCTCAGGATCATAATTCCAGTCTTTTACATGCACAGAAGAAGGTGCATTGCCTCTCAGGTGGAGAATACATTACCTGTTATCATCCCTCTGGCTTTAGAACAGTCAGACTTCAATTAAAACCAGTGCAGGATATAGAAATTAGCATTTCCTTTTTAGCTTGATTTAGCTTCTATCAGGCAAAGCTCTCGGATGCTGGGGGAATATTTGCCGAGATGTCTCTTGGGGACCAATTTGCAAATCAATGGGGGTGCTGGTGGCATACACCTGTGTGCTTTTATTATCCAGCCCCTACAGAACAGGTCTGCTTGGCAGAATGTAATTTGAGTGCCACAGGTTTGCTATGAATCAACAGGATAAAATGGATTGTTATGCACTAATTCCTCAGGTCCCAATTATCTGACCCTAGTGCTCTGAAAAAATAGAGAAAACAGAAGACTGAGACACAGACATGCAAGGAGATGTAGGGGGGAATAAATGAATATGAACAAAAGTGTGGTTTTATATAAGGCCAGAGTATGAAATTAGGTGGTTGCAGTGGTGGGGTTTGGAAGGTGGGAGCTCTGTTACCAGTAAGAGGATGATGATAATGTGTCTTTCATCCCCATAATGATTCAGTCAGCTGCCCATCTTCTGAGATCCTGATTTCAGGATTGAATTTATATTTTATCCTATAGAAGATCTAGGGAAAAGGCTGGCTAAAAATTACATGGAAGTTGAATACTAAATTCTCCTATTCTCTGTGAGTAGTAAGGAAGATTTGCTTCCCCACCTGCCCTAGTATTCCTAAATTTTTGTAATACTTGGGAAGACCCATATCCAGGAATAAATATGACTGAAGTTTTACTGAGATAACTGAACAGTGGAGATGTCACACAAGATTAGTTTTGATATTTCCTTTTTTACCCATGTTCCCTATTTTGTCTCACTGAACACCTTTAAAAAATGTTGTTGGATTTCAACCAACTTTGAGTCACGTATAGAGATTTCAGGCGTAATTAAATTCCTACATGATTCCTATGAGCCTGTTAGAGATGGCCAAACTGATGTTTTCCCTGGAAGTCTGGCAGAACTCAGTGGTGCATCATGTCCAGCCAGGACAAATGGTGGGCACATATGTTAAGAAGACAAAATTGCTTATTTTCACTCCTCTCCTCACAGGTTGCTCATGCTGCTGGTGGAGGTGCTCCACAGAGCCCTCATCCTGCACGTGCTATGGAGCAGTCAGGAAGGTGCAATTATTGTGGGTAATTAAGGGTAATAATAATACCTACGTGGAATCCAGCTGACTTTCTTTTTCACCATCACAATCACTGTTCATAGTGTTGTTTTTATGGATGTGCTTCAGTTTGGGACCCAACTATTCTGGGCAATGCTTCAACACAAAAAACAGACAGACTCCAACCTCCTGGCCTCAGTGGTTCTGCCCATATCCTTCAAAGGCACCCTCTTCACATATAACTCCATTCTAAAATTGTGTTTTTTACTCCCTTTTCAAAGATAGTTGTTGAATGACCATGGTTTACTTAGGAGGTTTAAAGAAAATTTTATATATGCACCTGAAACTCTCCCTTCTGACATATCTGCTTATCACCACTTGGAGACCAGCCATCCACAAAGATAATTTTGAAGTGACTGAGAAATATTTTAGCTTTGTAAAGAATAGCTGATCCTTGTTGCTTACTTCATATTTCTTTGATCATATAATGTCTATGGACAGAGCTTGTTAAAAATATTCAGAAGTCTGCATTCATAGATGCCAAACCTATTATTCATATTTTTAAGTCTCTGAATTATCTCTCCATAAAATGTAGATGCAGAGTCTAAGATTTTTTTGTTCCTATTCAAACACTGGAACCACTGTGGTTCTTGGAGGTTTTAATTCCTTTTATGTTCTCGGATGAATAATCCACTCTAAATCAATGTGTTTGCTCTAGACCGGACACCAGTGAGAGAAAGCCTCTTTCAGTGAGACAACCTCAGCTGTGCAGTGTGGCAGCCAAATGCCATTAGATATGCTCTGTGTACCCTCTCCCATTAAACAGAAGCCAACAGAATGGGAATTATCTCCTCAGCTAATGGTTAAAACCTACTGTTGGGTGAAGACACCAGTGACTCAAGAGCTCTTGGAGAATTTTTTCCCCAACCTTTCCAGAGGAAATGTAGTGATACCTCAGTCACTGGGCTGTGAAAGTGGAGGATGTGGATGTACAGACAGGATGGCAATTAACAGCCTAAATCCAGGGCTCTGTTGTAACTTGAGGCCCGTTGGAGGATCCACCCGAATTTTAAACACTCTGTATTACATAAACTCAGCTGTGTAAGATCAGCCTGACAGATATGCCACAGGACATGAGAGATGTGGTTTTCTGGAATGGCAGGTGGAAAGAGCAATTCATCCTTTACAGCATCTACAATGACACTACAGATGTGTGTGTAAGGCCACAGAATTCCATCCATTGGGCCTGTGCAGGTCACTCTGGACGTGGATTCAAAGCCAAACTCCTCCAACATCTGGCAGCTGTTTAAGGTCAACTTTGCTGAAGATTTTTACCAGTCTGTGGTTTGAAGACCTCAGCAGGTGAAATGTGTCTCCCTGCCTTCTGTGGGCAGGGATGTCAGGAAAGTCTCACCTGACCCTGGCATAAATTTTAACTCCCCAAGATTTTTAAGATGATCTTTATTAACTTCAAAGTTTACAAAGATTTCTGGGTTCTTTACAGACTCATCCCTAATGGATGATATAAGAGCAATATTATGGACAAGCCTGATCTTATGCAACACAGAGCATTCCAAAATATTGGCAGATGACAAGAGAAATTAAAGAGCACTGATAGAAGCCCACGTTGTGCTTAGAAAAGCAGACTGAGACTAAAGAATTTGCCTACAAAAACGGTGTGGAATGTGAGTGAAATCTTAATGTGTCAGGAATTAAGATATCAGGGTGATAAGCTCAGTGTAAAAATGGAACCCGAGCAAAACAAAGTGTAGCTTTGCATGAATCACTGAAGTCTCCTACTAGACTTGCAAGCAAAACACACATTAAACTGCATTGCAAAACACATATTAAACTGCATTTCAAAACATGTATTAAACTGCATTTCAAAACTATCATTTGCAGTAAAAAATACCAGATTAATTTGGCTGTTAGTTGTTGTAGATGAACTATGATGTACCAATTTCCCTTATTTTTTGAAAATAAAGAAAACTTAACCTTTGATTGTCGTGGCATTTTTATTTTGTATCTTGCCAGATGTGTTACTTATATATTCATTTTTACCCCCCACCATCAACAACAACACAAGACTGTGACCTTCTCAGATGAGAATTATATATTTTTTTAATCTTTTTTGTTTTTCTGTTAAAGGATTTTTCTTGTTTTCCTTCCATGAAGGTTGTAGTTATAGCTTAGTCCTTTCATGCTAGTGCTGGCACTTGTAATGTGTGTCCCCTGAATTTATGTGGATCTAAATGAACAACTGCACTGAAGCATCTCATAAGCTTCTATATTTTCATTTTAGATTTACTACTGGTAATTACATGCCGTGCATATAACAGAGGATCTAAAATCAATTGTGTGCTTTACATTTTACTGGGTACTTATTAATTTCAATATCTATCTCAATTTAATCGACATTTCCTGCATAAATAAATGAGCTTTTTTTTTCAGGGTATAGCAATAATCCATTAGTGACATTTATGAATATTTTTTAAATGACTGGTGATGCCATGAAGTGAAAAAAATGGAAATATGGAATGATTGATGAGGCACTTATCGCCTTTGCGAGCTGACCTGTCCCCTAAATTCCTTTCTTCCACTATTTTTGCATTATGAGTCCCAGAACAACATGTTCTTGAAATGCACAAATGATGTTATTTTATCAGGGTGGGGACCCCTCCTCTTTGCTGTGTCGGAAGAGTTTTGCTTGATGCTACAATGGAATTGCTGAAGGTCCTGATAAGTCAGGAGGAGGATGTGTTTCACCACATGAGCAGGTGCCTTCTGTGGCAGTGTAAGGGACATCTGGGGATGTCACACACTGGTGACCACTGTCCTGCACAGGACACCCCAGCAATCTCACCCAGTGCTTAAGAGCATTGTCCAGACACTTCTTGAGCTCTGCCACGCTTGGTGCTGTGACCACTGCCCTGGGCCACTGCCCCAGTGCCCAGCCACCCTCTGGGGGAAGAAATATTTTCTAATATCCAACCTAAACCTCCCCTGGCACAACTTCAGGGCTTTCCCTTGAGCTGTGTCACTGGCCACCTCAGAGAAGGGATCGGTGCCTGCCCCTCCTCTTCCCCTCAGGAGGATGTTGAAGACCACGATGAGGTCTCCCCTCAGTCTCCTCCAGGCTGAACAGACCAAGAGATTTCAGCTGCTCCTTGTACAGTTTCCCCTCCAGACCCAATCTGAGTCTGCTCAAAGTTTAACTCAGTGCCAATATCAGCTGCCAGCAGCAGATGGGGGTGACATTCCTCATTTCACTGTTGAGCTGTGTGCCTGCTTGCTCTCCCGGGGGGATGGATGGATCCATTTGAGCATAGGTTTGGATTCCTGTTTAATCGACATTGAGGACATAAACGTTATTCTTTAAGTCTCAATTAAAAGGGAAGCATTACAATATAGTACGAACTGTAAATCATTAATAACAATGCACTCCAAGAGCCCCTGAGGGAAGTTTGTATTTCTTTCTGGGCACATTTTTTTCATAGATTCATAGAACCATAGAATGATTTGGGCTGGAAAGGACCTTCAAGGTCATCCTGTTCCACCCCCTACCATGGGCAGGGACAACTTCCACTATCCCAGGTTGTTCAGATCCCCATCCACCCTGGCCTTAAACACTTCCAGGGATGTGAAATCCACAGCCTCTCTTGGCAACCTCTTATACCATGCTTATAGTAAAGATTTTTTTTCTCATATCTAATCTAAATCTCTCATCTGTTACTTTAAAACTGTTTCCCTTTGTCGTATCACTATCTGCCCATGTGAAAAATTGCCCATATTTTTCCTAGGAACTCTTCAGCTGTGGCCTAGGAATGATATTACTCTTCTTGCCAAGGTCTTCCCCCAAGTCCCTCCTGTTTTTCACAGACCACTACACCACAGACACACAGGCAATATCCAGCCATGTGTCACCTGAGAGGGTTGTGTGTCATGGGAAACCACAACGGGCTTGTCACACTGGATGACCAATTGTCCCTCATCCTCAAGTGTGTAGATGTAGGACCAGTGGATTTGGCTCATCTGCTTTAGCATGAGTACAGTGTGAAAATGGAGTCTTATCACACTCCCATTCTGATCACTCGTGAGGGAAAGACTGTCCAAGGTACTATTTACCTGGTCCATTTTAGACATCTGCCTCTGCCACCTCTAAAGCTGGGTGATGCTGTTGACACACCTGAAGGATGAGATGCCACCCTGAGGGACTTGGACAAGATGGGCCTGTGGGAATCTCATGAGGTTTAACAAGGCCAAATGCTGGTTCTGTACCTGGGCTGGGGCAACCCCCAGTGTCAATCCAGGCCGGGGGATGAACAGGTCAAGAGCAGCTCTGCCAAGAAGGAATTGGGGGTGCTGGTGGATGAGAGGCTGGACATGACTCAACAATTGTAAACTTGAAATTTTAAACTTCCAGAAAGCCAAATGTGTCCTGGGCTGCATCCAAAGCAGCTTGAGCAGCAGGCGAGGGGGGAATTCTGCCCCTCTGCTCTGGTGAGACCCCACCTCTAGAACTGCACCCAGCTCTGGGGTCCCAGCACAGGCGGGACATGGAGCTGTTGGAGTGAGTCCAGAGGAGGCGTCAAGTTGATCAGAGGGATGGAGTTCCTCAAAAACCATTTCACACTGTGCTCCTTGCTGGGAGCTGGTCCCGGTTCCTTGTCTGCAAAGTGGGTCAGTGCAGGTCAGTCAGGTGTAGACTTCTATATTTAGCAGATATATCCTGGTCTAAATGATGTAAGCAAGGGCACTAAATCTGTAACAGAGTCAGAAACTGAAATAATTTGTTTCACTGTCTAGATCTGGAAAGTTACAAAAATAACTAATTTATGTTTTATTCCCATGCCAGTAATTAAGAGATACATCAAGTATGTGAGTAATACCTGCATTTCTAATTAACCTGTCACAGGTGGCCTTAACTCTACCCTCTCTACTCTCACACAAGGTCAGTGAGATGATCTTTAGCTACTCTTTTCCAAAATTATAGCTGTTCAGACTTTCACCTGCTGTCACCAGGAGCAAGGAATAGAACCTGTGAATTTTGTGGGGGGTGGAAATTCAAGCACTCAGATTTTGGAGTGGTTATTCTCAGCCAATTATAATTTAGGGCTCTTATTTCTTGTGGCTTTGTATTTTGATTTTTCAAACGTTTGAACTCAGTTGCTTTAATGGCTGCAAAACACTTGCCACATGCATTCTGAGGTCTGGTCTCCCTACAGAAAATTCAGAAATGGCTGGCAATTCAAGCAAGTTCAGCTGAGGAATTATAAAGTTACATCTCAATTAGTCATTCATTAACAAGCTGTCCTTGCCTCTCACTTAGCAGAATTAACAGAAGTCATTAGTTTTTTTCAGCTGTGGCCATATTTCCCAACATATGTGGATGACAGGCAGTTGGTTTGAAAGGGAACTCAGCAATATGGGAGTCAAGAGAAGGACAGTTTTTCCCGTAAAAATGAGGCAGCATCACACAGCAGACAGGTCACATTTCCACTGATAGCAGAGAAGAGACTGAGAGAAATGGGAAACTTGTGGGTGTCAACCCTTGTCTGCAAATTCCCCCTTCCCCTGTCCTGTTCTACCTCTCTTCCCAGCCAAAGTTTGGGAAATCTTCACTCGGGAGGCTGGGAGGTGGAGAGCAGCAATGCTCCAAACACAGCAGGGATAGACCCAATGCCTGTCTCAGCTGCTGGCACTGATTTGTGGGGGTAGCCCTGCGTGGGCCAGAGGGGTGGCAGGACATGTGTGAGCCTCAAGGCCAGCTACAGGTAGCAGGTTCCTGCCACATCTGCTTCCTGGAATGAAGGAAAACCACAGGGAATGCTGCATCCTGAAAATCATCACTGCCTGGGCCACATGGAATGCCCACGTGATAATCTCAGACACTTCAGCAATTTGTGTGTGTGAAGTTCAGGAATCCAGTTGGGAGCTCAATATGGGCAATGAAGGGCAGATGTTTGAGGCATTATGGTCCCCCTAGTCAAATTTTTTTTGGAGAGGGGAATTAAGCTCTCAAATCTGTATGATGCTTTAGACAACTTCTCCTTAAAATTGCTCCAACACCACCTTGTCTGTCTGTCTGTTGGCCTCCCAGGCCTTAATCTCAGCTGAAACAGCTCAATATTATGGTAAAAAAAAAACCATAATCAAGAATGTTTCACTCTGAACCAAGATGTCAAAGCCTGGTCATTCATAGGTAGTCTCCAGACAGTACCAGTGAGCTTCTTGGAGTATGACAAATACCACTGTGGTTTCGTGCACTGAGATCTCATTTATTTCAATTTACTGCCCGGCTCCTGAAGATCAGACACTGTTTGACTCTCCTCACTTTGTCAGGCAGCTTCTCTACTTGACGTTGTCCAGTGGGACTTACCACACGTTTTCCAAAAGGCACTCTCTGAGGCTCTCATTTTAATCTTGATTTAGACAGAGAGACAGAGGATTGTCCGTGACCAACTTTGCTGAGTGGAGGGAGCTGGAGACACCCTTCATTGTGGAGGGAAGTGCACAGGGAATTGGAGACAGAGAATTTTTTCAAACTGAAACAGAGTAGGGTTAAATCAGGTATTAGGAAGAAATTTCTCCATGTGAGGGTGGTAAGGCCCTGGCACAGGTTGTCCAGAGAAGCTGTGGATGCCCCACCCCTGAAAGTGTCCAAGGCTGGAGAGGGCTTGGAACCACCTGGTGTAGTGGAAGGTGTCCCTGCCCATGGTAGGGGGTTGGAATGAGATGATCTTGAAGGTCACTTCCAACCCAAACCATTCTGTGATTTTGTGATTCTGTGATTTTGTGATTCTGTGATTCTGTGATATAGATCTACACACAAATATGTTTATCTTTATATATAGATATGCACACATGTTGCTCTACTGCAGGCCTGAAAAGTGAATGACACTGGTTTAAAGCTGTCACTTGCAACTTGGAGCTGTCACTGACTGGGAAATTGTTTTCTACTCAGAGAGAGCAGTGACTTCTTATTGGAAAAACAGAGCACCAAAATGAGACCTTTCCCTGTGTATGATGAGTTTTGTGCCTGTAAAGCAGGTTGCTGTTTCTGTCCTCCTGCTAGATCTGGAAGCCAACAGTATTTCCAGGCATTGGACTTGGTGATCCTTGTGTGTCCCTTCCAACTCTGGATATTCTATTCTCTGATTAAATGATCTCTTTTGGAGGGCTGGCAAATGGAACATCACAAAACCCAGAGCAAAGATACACAGCCAAGGATCAGAGACCAGAACACAAGATATTTGCTGCTTCTGCTCTCTGGAAGCACAACAGAGAGAAAACCAGCCAAGTCATTGAGGGAGGGACTTTGTCATGGCTTGAGAGGTTGAACTGGGTGGTTTCTCCATTTCAGTCTGGAGCTGAGCAAGTGCATGTCACAATTGCCAATGGACACAAAAATTACAAAAAGAATGTAGAATCACAGTGGAAGTTGGCCTGGTACCGTTTCTGTTGGTGGGTGCCACTCACTTGACCCTTTAGGACTTGCCAGCAGTTTTCACCTTTCTATTTCCCCCCAGGGGCACAACCCCAAACTTTTGCTGTCACCAGACCCAGGTTTGCTTGTGCTGCTGAGCAGCTTTGACCTGTCTGCTGCCTGCTGTGAACAGCTCAGTCTGGGGAGAAACCAAGCTCAGCTGTGGTACCAGGCAGCCAAACCTCCATCAAAGGCACGTGGTAGGTGGTGGTGAAAGATCTCAGGAGCAGGACAGTGCAGGGAAGGCTGTGGAGGGAAACAGGGGCTCTGAGCAGGTCAGCACTGCAGGACTAACAGATCTCTGGGAATAAGCTCACAGGCTTGTGGTTTCTCAACGTCTTTTAGTTGCTCTCATCACTCTCACTTCCAAGAGATTCACGGGTTTGTCCTCACGAGCTCCCAGTGAAGGTTGTGGTGAGTGCTGCCACCCCTATTCAACAAGAGAGGCATTTTGTGGTGGAGAGATTTAACTGAGGTCACAAAATTCATTGAAGCCAAGTCCTGAGGTAGAAGTTGACCTTTCACATCCCTTTGAAATGGTTCCTTACGGCTGACCCTGCAGAATCAGTTCTCAAGGTTGTAAGATTATATATTTAAGCTTTGTATTGAAATATTCCTTAAAAATGAGAATTGTCACCAATAGCTGAATCATCTTTCACATCAAGACATGCACAGCTGAAGACATGGAGGTAATGCAGACATCAGGTGCCCAGAATTTTGTAAATATAGGTACTTCTTTAATAAACTGAAAAATATGTTCTCATTATGAACCTAGGACTCTAATTTAAGAGTTGCAATGTACAAAATATTTCTTTTTGGGCAAAACTGAAGAAATATTATGGACAAAACCCCCTCCTGTTTCAAGGTAGAGACTTATACAGTTATGAGCAGGATGAAATGACCTGGTAGCAGACTCAATGGGCAAGGAGAACAATTCCATTTGGAAGGATTCCTGTTTCTGTGCATGCTTCCTACAGTTTCTGTGATTTGCAGAAAAATTAGGAGGGGTACTTACCTATTGGCACCCAGGTGCCTCCATTCTTAAAGGTGAAAAAGGAAAGAAATCCTAGAACCTTTAAAAATGTGTTGTGAAAAATTGATATTCACTTCTGTCTATTTTTTCATTCAGCTAATTTAGATGTTGGCTGAAATTTCTGAGGAAAAAAGAAGTTATATGTGAATATTATTCTAAAAATAAAAAAATAAAATAAAAATAATAATAAAATAAAATAAAAGTAAAAATAAAAATAAAAATAAAAATAAAAATAAAAATAAAAATAAAAATAAAAATAAAAATAAAAATAAAAATAAAAATAAAAATAAAAATAAAAATATAAGTAGGGAATAGTACACTTTTTTCACTAGAAAAACAATTTTTTTTAAAGCAGTGTTGTTTTTGTTTTTTTTTTTTTTTTAGT
>VZSE01004324.1:1623857-1680564 GCA_013398275.1 Promerops cafer | reverse complement strand
TTTCACATCCCTTTGAAATGGTTCCTTACGGCTGACCCTGCAGAATCAGTTCTCAAGGTTGTAAGATTATATATTTAAGCTTTGTATTGAAATATTCCTTAAAAATGAGAATTGTCACCAATAGCTGAATCATCTTTCACATCAAGACATGCACAGCTGAAGACATGGAGGTAATGCAGACATCAGGTGCCCAGAATTTTGTAAATATAGGTACTTCTTTAATAAACTGAAAAATATGTTCTCATTATGAACCTAGGACTCTAATTTAAGAGTTGCAATGTACAAAATATTTCTTTTTGGGCAAAACTGAAGAAATATTATGGACAAAACCCCCTCCTGTTTCAAGGTAGAGACTTATACAGTTATGAGCAGGATGAAATGGCCTGGTAGCAGACTCAGTGGGCAAGGAGAACAATTCCATTTGGAAGGATTCCTGTTTCTGTGCATGCTTCCTACAGTTTCTGTGATTTGCAGAAAAATTAGGAGGGGTACTTACCTATTGGCACCCAGGTGCCTCCATTCTTAAAGGTGAAAAAGGAAAGAAATCCTAGAACCTTTAAAAATGTGTTGTGAAAAATTGATATTCACTTCTGTCTATTTTTTCATTCAGCTAATTTAGATGTTGGCTGAAATTTCTGAGGAAAAAAGAAGTTATATGTGAATATTATTCTAAAAATAAAAAAATAAAATAAAAATAATAATAAAATAAAATAAAAGTAAAAATAAAAATAAAAATAAAAATAAAAATAAAAATAAAAATAAAAATAAAAATAAAAATATAAGTAGGGAATAGTACACTTTTTTCACTAGAAAAACAATTTTTTTTAAAGCAGTGTTGTTTTTGTTTTTTTTTTTTTATTAGTATCAGCTTGAAGATGAGAAATGGAGGAATCTTTCCTCTTTCTTCTTTTAGGTGGTATGGAAAACCCAACTCAGCAAGACTGAGCACAGTTCTCAGCTTTGTGCATCTTTTGGCTTATCCCTTAGCACTTCTGGGTGTCTTTTCCCCATCTATGGAATTAGGAAAAACCCCACCACCCTTCTCTCCCTGATGTGTTTAATCCATAAACTCCTCTGGGCAGGAATTTTTCTTACTTCTGTTGTTCTGTAAGTAGGAAATGGATGGAGCTGCTTCCGCAAATGGACATTTTTAACCAAAATATTTACCTTACATTTTGTACATTTCAGGTCTGTTATATAATTATTTGATGATATAATTCAAATATAAGTCAATGGGAGGAAAAGTCTGTGGTGGATGAACCAGGTTGTAGCTGGAATTTGTGGATATATTTACCAGCCTGTCCAATATGGCAGCACCAACTTTCTCCCAGTGCAAGATGTCAGGCATGAAATGGGCATTAACAATTTGAAGACGAAAAGCAGACAAAGCAAACCAGCCATAAATGTGGAATTAATATGGAGCAGCCTGGTTACACTCCAGACTAAAACAAAGTTTTATCTGCTTTTCAATGAATTACAAAGTTAACCCACTCCAGTAGCAATCGGGAGTGACAGAGAGCATCTCATATTTGTCCAGGAATATTGCATTTTCTGACCACAGCAATTTTTATTGTTTTTTTCAAATGGAAAATGAATGTTTTTCCATAGAGCTGATGGGACCCAGCCTTCCTCCAGAGATGCTGGGGATGCACAAGAGGTTCTGAACACGAGCATTCCCTGCTGACGCCCCGTTTGCCTCTTGCCACGCAGTGACTTGTGCAGGGATTTGCACTCATCAGTCCTGGTTCGTTTCACATCCAGCTCTGGATGGGAGAGGGAGGGATCCCTCTGACAGGCTGATTTTGAATGGCTTCCACAGCCTGGCCTGACACCCAGTTTCTGAGCTGATTTGTACAGTAGCTTGGTGGAAGCTGGTTTATAATGAAGTGTGGTCTAAAATGATTTTGTTTGCATCTTGAAGTGAGCATCCATCCATCAACGCACTCAGAGTCACTCTGCTGGCCACTAAAAGTGTTCCTGGCTGGTGTCTTTGCTATGAGGCTGCTCTATCCTGTTCACTCATATTTTTAGAACTATTGAATTAGAATTAGTTAGAATGCCAAGTTTTCAGCTGAAAAAAGCTCATCACAAAGGAACCTGGCCTCTGAATCCTTCTGGAATTGCATATTATCTGCTGGGGAAATCACTGGAATGATATTTTTTGAGGTGTTTTAGGATATCAAGGTGCCTCATCTTTGTACTAATTTCTCAGATGTGCTCACAGGGAGAGATGGGCACACAGAGTGAGAGTGAGCAGGGACGTGTCTCTCAGAAGTATTAAAACTTCTGCAAAGCCCAATGAATGTTAAACATTTGAGTCTATATTACATCTGAATGCATTTTTACAGACTTTTCTTATCTTTTTCTTCTTCAAAGAAAGATAAAAATGAAATCAGTACATCTGAGCATGAAGATTGTAAGGTTACTTCAAAATCAACCAGTTTAGAATGTGGTTGTTCTGCAAAGATTACTGCCTGATGGAATTCTTGTTTGTCGTTGCTTTCAAGTAATTTTTGAGCATTTTCAAACTGAGTGTTTTCTGGGATGGCATTGTCATGACAGAACATTGTCCTTGACCTGAATGACTTGGAGTTTAAAAAATAGTGAGGAAAGGAGATGGATAAAAAAATATTCTCACTGTAAGAGCATCTTGTTGGAGCAAGTCCAGGGAGACCATGAAGATTAGAGGGTGGAATACCTCTCCCATGAAGAAAGACTCAGAGAATTGGGGTTGTTCAGCCTGAAAAAGGCTCTGGGGAGACCTTAGAACCCCTTTCAACGCCTAAAGGGGCTTAGAGAGCTGGAGAGGCACTTTGGATAAGGGTCTGGAGTAACAGGAAAAGGGAGAATGGCTTTAAACTGACAGAGGACAGGTTTGGAATAAATATTGGGAAAAAATTCTTCCCTGTCAGGGTGGTGAGGCCCTGGCACAGGTTGCCCAGAGAATCTGTGGCTGCCCCATCCCTGGAAGTGTTCAGGGCTGGGTTGGACAGGGCTCTGAGCAACCTGGCTTAGTGGAAGGTGACCCTGCCCATGGCAGGGGGGTGAAAATGGATGATCTTCAATGTCCCTTCCAACCCAAACCATTCTGTGACTCTATTATTTCTATGGACACCTGCCCTGCAAATGCTCATCTCAGCTGGGATGGGATGCAGTGGAATTTCTCTTTCTATCACCAAGATCTGTGCATGGCTCCAAGCACAAATATCACAAACTCCTGTCATCCTCATTGGGTTTCTCATGCCCACTGAAGACTGGCACGACTCTTCTGATTCCTTGGGATCAAAATGCTACTCCAGACTTAACACTGAGCACGCTGAAACTCCACACTTTAACTTACTCCTTCAGTTAAAAATGTGACGGAGAAAAGGTGAGAGGGAGCCTGGATAGTGTGAGAAGAGTAGGAAAAAATGTGCAGTCTCTCAGTTTATCAAGAATTGTGGATGGGAGGAAATACAGATTAAAGCAAATACTTTTTTTCTGGCACTTGTGAAATGTTGAAGCCCCGTGTTGAAGCAGGAACTAATTTGCTGTGCCAGACTCTAGTTAGGGCAGAATTAAATCCTCTGACTGTGTGGAGAAGAAAGTCACTTTTCATGCTTGTGCATCAAGGGTTTCAGACTTGTGTGAGTAAGCTCAGGAGCTTTACCTCTCTCAGAGGGTTCATTCTGCACAGAGCTCCCTGGCTGGTGCACGGCACCTCCCTCCATTTTCACCTCAACAGGAAGAATCAGGGAAATATCCTTCTTCAGTTCTGTAGAGACTTTCACCAGATTGTAAGAAAATCCTTCTCAGACCCTTTCTGAGCACTGTGGCTGTTCAGAGGGTTGATGATTCTTCCTGAGAGATGGTGCTCAGTTTCTTTTGAAGATGAGGGGCTTTTTATCTTTCACTTTTCACGTTATTAGGAAGAGCAAGTTGCCCATTCACATTTACAGAAGATTGTTTAATCAGCTGTTATTGGCTGGGTAGGTAAGACTAACCAGGGTGTCTGGATGTCTTCCCCCAAATGAACTCAGATCCAGTGGAGGATGTCACATTTTTCTCACTTCAGTGTTTCTGAATATAAGATCACTAACCCCTTGAATCCAGCTGTATTCTCCAAGGTGGGTAACCCCAGGGAGCTGTTTTAACTTCCCACAGACTGAACACACAACTGGAAATAGAAAAGACAGAAAAAAAAAGGAAAAAAACTCTCCCCACCAACACAGCAAGACAGCAGGAAAAGTCAGGAACTCAAATTCATATGGCTAAAGCTCAGAGTCAGGACCATGTGTGGGAACACACAAAATACTCAACTGCCTTGAGAAAACACTGCCGGAGTTGCAGTGAAAATTAAATCTCTCCCTTTTTCTCCCTTGTGGGTGTCCAAAAGGGCCATTTCTGCAGCAGATGTCTTTTTAGGCTCTATAACTCATCCTGTCCCTGGTCCTGTGTGGACACAGCTGGGAGGAAGCTGAGCTCAGTCCAGTTCCAGGGTAGAAAGGGCAGTTGTCACTTGGGATGATGCCTGCAATTATTCCTACCTCCATAGCTCTGCTTGCTCATGAAGAACTTGCTTGAAAAATAATTTGTAATTATTCTTCTCCTGGCTGCTTGTGCTGTAATTATTAATCAATCTTCATTTTTATGTGATCTGTACTTGCTTCCTGGTTAATATTTTAAATTGATATTGTGTTGTTTTTGTAATTATTAATAACGATATTGTTATTTGAGCATGATGATTGTGATTAGAGGTAAATACAATTTCCCAATGGAAAATTATTAAGCTAAAAATACCAGCTTCATCAATTTCTATAATTTACAGTGGCATCTTTGCAATTAATTCAGAAAGCAATCCTTCAGATTAAAATACAGGATTTATGATCCAGCATTTTGTCAAGCACAACCCTCCCATTATATTCATAAAATCTGGAGGAATTGTTAAGTGGACTGTTTTCAGATCAGTTCATTGGTCATACTTTGGCTCACTGTTGCTAACTGATGTGCCTAACCATATTTCTCCTTCAACAAAATGTTTCTAAAGGAAGTGTCAGTAAAGAGAGCAGAAAACTTCGGTCCACACAGCTCAGGCTCCACCTTCTTTCAATTTTTTTACCACACTCTGGACAATCTGTGCAATTCTCTGCATCATGCAGTGACATCTCGTGTCTGGAACGTGAACTGCAAACAAACCTCTGACAAATGTCTGTCCAGGGCATCAGGAAAAGACCAGATTAATCACGAATCACAGGATGGTTTGGGTTGGAAGGGATTCCTTCAACATCATCTTCTTCCATCCCCCTGTCATGGGCAGGGACACCTTCCACTATCCCAGGTTGCTCCAAGTCCCATCCACCCTGGCCTTGGACACTTCCAGGGACAGGGCAGCCACAGCTTCTCTGGGCACCCTGTGCCAGGGCCTCCACACCCTCACAGGGAAGAATTTCTTTCTATTATCTAATTTAACCCATTATAATTTTAATGCCATTCCCCCTTATCCTTCCAATTTGCATCAAACTTGCCATGAAAAAGGAGAAAAGCTCAGAGCTCAATGCTCTAAATTAATGTTGCCTCCTAATACTTCAAAACTTTGTGGAAAATACCTCCCAGCTGTGGCAGACACTGTTTCAGATGCTATGATTTACTCACCTCTGTCTCAGAGATACATAAAATGTGCTTCCCATTTTTTGGGTCAAAGTACCCAAAGCTTTGGACAGCCCACACTTGGATGAGTATTTAAAAGTCTTTTTGAAGATCCTTTCTGTGTTGCTTAGAAAAATGTGGTTTAAAGGGCAGAAGAGATGTAATATAAAATCATGGAATCACAGAATCATTAAAATTGGAAAAGACCTCCAAGACCATCAAGTCCAAACTTTGACTGAACACTGTCATGCCCACTAAACAACACTGTGAAGTGCCACATCTACTAATTTTTTAAATATTTCCAGGGTTGGTCACTCCACCACTTCCCTGGGCAGCCTGTTCCAATGTTTAAACACTCTTTCAGTGAAGAAAATGTTCCTAATATCTATCTTGAACCTCCCTTGGAATACATACACTTGTGAATATAATTTAAATGTTTAGAAACTGGCAAAGATGTCTGGCTGTTCTTTATATTGTGGAGTAGTTCTGCTGCAGTGTGAAACAAAGATGAGGATCCACTCTGGACCTCCTGCAGAGACAGCTACACGAGTACAATGTGCAGATTTAGACCTTTCAGAGGAGTTTGGAATTGAAATGGTGAGGCTTAAATAGTAGGCAAAGGGAAATCAATAGTAGACCATGGTTCATAGAATTTATTATATGCCACATTCAGAACAGGCAGATTATTAGTTTATTATTTCAGTTGATGTTTACTGGCAATCACATGTAGAAAGTTCTTACATATTCCAGATTTTGTGATGTCTTTCATAACTCCCAGGCTCCGAGTCGCTATCCTGGCCCATTGCAGAGATCTGATCCACTTGAAGATAATCCTTGTTCTCTTCTCCTTCTACTTCCATATTTGTGTTTAATATTTTATAACAATTGACTGTGAGCAAGTTTAATATTTCCCCCTGCCACCAGCAGAATATATTAAGTTTTCATTTAATGTGTCAATTAGCCAATTCTTTGCTTCATCAATATGCATTTGTCACCAGGGGCATTCACTAAGCCAGACCAAAACACAAGGACACCAAATGTCTAGAGAGTCTTTCAGCCTTGCAGCTGCTTGGGTTTTTTTCAATTCCCCTGTAGGAAGCTTAGACAACATATTAGAGAAATTGGTTAATTAAAACATAATTCCCAGATCCATGGCAATAGATACTCAGCCTTGCTGTGCTACTGCTGCTCTTTGGGTTAATAAATCACTGAAATGATATAATTGTTTTCCTCAGCATGTGCAGAACTGAAATGATTTCTGTGGGAGATTTGTTGAGAATTATTGCAGCAGAACACAGCTCGCTTCCTTTGAATCCCAGGAACTTCCATTTCCAGGCACTGAACGGGAATAAAGGAAATTATGAATCTCATTTGGTGTTGTGAATGCAGGCAATAGCTTGGACAGGGGGTTAGGTTGAATTTATTGTGTATAACAGATTATGTGATGCAACTACTGACACAATTGCTTCTTGTCAGGAGAGGGTGGTCTGGCTTTATTCACCTACTCTTCACTCAGAAACCTGCTGGAAGGATCCCCAGAATGCATAAGTGGCTTTTTACATGACACCTTTGATGTTTAAATCACTCATGCACAATTTATCACCTCCAAAGCCCCCACAACAAATGAGTAAATACAAATGCCCACTCTTGCAGATGAAGAAGAAATGAAGGCATAGAAGGCAAAACACGGACCCTAAAGTTGTTCACTGATTAAGCAGGAGTAAAGAAAGCAACTTATTTTTCTTGCTAAAAAGTAAATTCTCTAAAAGCCCCCACCTTTTGTGGTGACCATAATTACTAGTGAACAGATTGACTTCAGCAAACATTACAGCATTCAAAATGTGTAAGGAGCAAAATAGATAATACATGTAATTTTCACAGCACCTGAAGGAAGCTTTATTTCTACTTTTTAGCCAAAAATGATGTTTTTGCTTAGGAATTGATTATTTTCTCTTAGAAAGAAAGGAAAATAGTTAAAAATAGTCTGAACATAAAATGCCATATTCCAAGTTTAAACAAAAGGAACATCTTGTTCCTTCTGGCACAAGAATATGTCAGTTCATTTAGATTTTGTTAAGAAACAAAACAAAACCTTTCTTATCCCTAAACATCAGCTTGAAAACAACATTTCATTATTTTTCTTCTTGCAACAACTCATGTTCCATCAAAAGGATTGCTGAATGACAGGTTCAATGCTTGCTGCTAACAGCTGAAAAACAGACAATTTTCTTTTTATTGTAATCTTCAGCTTGCATCATACAATCAGAGAATCATTAAGGATGAAAAACCTCTAAGAGCATTGAGTCCAACCATTGACCCAGCACTGCCAAGTCCACCACTAAACCATGTCCCCAAGTGTCGCATTCACATATTTTGTGAATGCTTCCAGGGATGGTGGTTCCACCACTTCCCTGGTCAGCCTGTTCCAATGTCTGGCCACACTTTCAGGGAAGAAATTTATCCTGATATTGAGAGAAGAATTTTTTTTCTGATATCCTTCTAATATCCTAAAATGGAAACCTTCCGTTGGTGCAACTTGAGGCCATTTCCTCTTCTCCTGTTACTTGTTACTTGGGAGAAAAGACAAATTACCTGGCTAAAATCTCCTTTCATGGAGTAGTAGAAAGCAATAAAATCCCCTTCAAGACTCCTTTTCTCCAGGCTGAACCCTCCCAGCTCCCTCAGTTGCTCCTCATCACACTTGTGCTCCAGATCCTTTCCAGACTTTCCCCATTCTGAAATGCAGGAGTGGATAAGTTATTTCCACCTCTGTCCTGTCCAGTTTATCAGTTTATAGAGCAGGATAATTCCAAGTCCTTCCTCTTTGTTTGCTAACCCCTTAATTGCAAGCCATGTTTTTGTGTGCTGCCCTCACCAACCCCACTCCTGCCCTGGTCCACAGCAAGGTCTGTAATTCACAGATAAAGGTGTTCTGTAATTCACAGATAAAGGACTTCAGCTGACAGTTAATATCCATGAAGGAGGCAGCGGGCAGATATTCATCTTGGCACTGACCAAGCGTGCAGCTGGGCCTGGCTGATCCAGCAACATGACACTCTATTTTTATAGATGAAACACGAATTACCCATCTTTCCCCTTCCTTCTGGTTCACAATGCAGTAACAAGGTTTGTAATGTACAATAAGGGCTTGTAATACTTGCATGACCAGATGCCTTAATAGCATTGGGTGCACCTGCCTGGATTTTATGTTCATCCTCTTTTCTCTGTGTGCCTTTGGGGTATTGACCTAAAAAAATTTCTCCATCTTCTTTTCACCCTTTCTTCCTTCACATGCTTGGTTCTGCAAGAAAGTGTTTGAATGGGGGGATCTCTCCTGTAGATTAGTAAAGTATTTCCAACATTTATTTATTGCCTGCGACTAGAAGTTTCAGAGATTAACCACATGAAGAATTATATGGGTTTTTTTTTTGGTTTTTTGGGTTTTTTTTTTGTTTGTTTGTTGTTTTTTTTGTTTGTTTTTTGTTTTTAATCTGCCATTTACTATCTAAATTGGATGCTTCCTGTTGCTTTTACTGAAAAGAAAAGTGAACATCTGATCCTTGCCCCCTTCCCAATGTCATCTGTGATTTGAGGGGCCTGCAAGCTGACTGCTTAGGAAAATAAGGTTGGGTCTGTGTTGTTGCACACACAAGTGGGGTGTGATAGACCCACCATCCCAGGAGTGTGTCACTTACACCACTAAACATCCTTTTAACCACCAGCATAAATAATGCAAAGCCACAGAAACTGCAGCCTGCTAAAGGAACAGCACAAGAAACTCTGTAAATATATTAATTACTGAGCTACTTTGATGATATTATCCTTGACAGTATGTTTTTGTCTGGGAATTACTACACGAGTGTGGCTGTGGCAGGGCGATGTGCAGAATCCCTGCCAACCTGATTCATCTACCATGATTTTGGTGGCAGGATCTTTTTTGATGTGTTTCCAGATTCTTTTCCATTCTCCAAAATGATAGATATAGAACTAACCCCGTATACTGATGGATGCTGTAACCATGGTGTGAGTGTTGTTCATTTTGACAGACTTATTCTTAGGCACTATTTTTCTAAACTCACATTTCAAACCCATCAATTAAAACCTGCTCTGCCCAGGGAGCCCAGGTTTAGCATGGTGAGTTCAGACTCACCAGCCAGGCAAAAGGAGATGCAAGATGAGGAAAATGTTCCACAGATGAGCAGTGGCTTTGCGTGGTCAGAAATCATAACAGCCCTTCAGCAGCCATGCACAGCAGAGCTCATTCACAAAGGCAAAAAAGTGTAAAAACCCCTCATGACTATGCTACAGATTACTGAGGGACAGGAGAGCTTTGAGCATTGGCCCACATAAAAGATGGACTCTGGCTGTCATTTGCTCCTTTCTTGCCTTTGGGCATCACTTTCCTCTTCCTTGTAAGCTCTTCTTTTTTATCAGAAGTGTTAGTCAAAACAGTACCACTTTGATTTTATATATGCCTTGCCTGCAATTTCCTCTGGGAGATTAAATAAGGTCCATGGGATGAGGCAATGCTTGTTACAGGCATGGTGGTGGGGGAATTACAAATGTGGAGCTTCATGTTGAGCATGCAGAAGTCTGGGGGAGACATCACACTCTACCTCACTACAGAGTTTCAAAAGAACAGCAAAACTCTTTCTGAAATGAGGGAAATCCAGCAAATAGTTTTGTTTGGGTTAGGTAACATTTTCCAAAACAATGAGAGGTTTCATGTCTGTGTTGTACAAATGAGCCTTCATGGTGTTTCATTCAGAAGCAGCTCTTTTTTCATGTGAAAATGTACTGAAAAAAAAGAAAACAAAAGAAAGGGGAGGAGAAAAGGAAGGAAGGAAGGAAGGAAGGAAGGAAGGAAGGAAGGAAGGAAGGAAGGAAGGAAGGGAAGAATTAGATGGGAAGGTGAAAATTTTGAAAGAGATTTGAATAACTTGAAAATTTGACTGTGGATGAATCAAAGACAAATCAGGTTGTTAAGCTGTCCATTCTTCCTTATTTTCCATGAGGCTCAATGAATTGCCCTTTCTCTTCTCCTGCCACCACATCTGCTTTATCTTTTGTTCTTGAACAAGGACCATGACATTGTCCCATTCCAGCATGGCAGTGTGAGGACCCAGAGCAGGACACAGAAGTCAGTTAGCTAAAAAACGAGACTCTGTGCATGACTTTGAGCTACAAACTTTTGGCTTTCTCCCCACTGTTACTCAGTGAGCCACCAAAGAATCTGATATCTAATATCAGCATATGATCTGACATTTGGCATCCCACCCACTGGAATTTCAGGAAGCTGAGAGGCATTTCCAGCTCTTCATCCTTCTCAAAAAGAGGTGCTAAAATCATAAATATATGGCAAAGTCAGGGAAAATACACCATGAAATGGCTGGGTTTGGGTCTGGAAGTCTAGGGGAAGGGTCATAACTTAATCCTGGAACAGGATGCATATTGGAAGGTCCCCCAGATCCATCAGCAGAAGACACTTATGATGTTAGCAAACTCCTGTTTTCTCCTTGTCAATATGGCTTTAGCAAAACCAACAGCACGGGGCATGGAGCTCCATCTGTAGTATATAATAAGGGGGTGTTGTACATTGGACAAACACTATGATTTATTTTCAAAAGGAGAGAGATGCCACAGATCCTTGTGCTCTCAGGGACTCTAATTGATTGCCTAATTAAACACTTGCTGCCAAATTGTCCATCCTGTCATTTTTAATTCCTGGTCTAATATCCCAGACAACAGAACATTAAGGAGGCTCCCTTCTACAAGTGAAGCTTAAATGAAGAAAGATGTTAATGTGTGTTTGCTAATCAAAGTCAATAGGCTATCAGGAGCAATTATTCTTTAGCAGGTCTGTTCTTCTGACACCATGCAATGTGTATGAATCTACCAAGGTCTGGTGACACTTTATCCCCTTGCTGATGAGGCAGAAGGCAAGGCTAGCAACTCAAAACTGAGAGAGACCCTTGCAGGGGTTTCATGCAGGCAAAAGGGACAAGCAGAACATATTTCTTTCTAGCCTAAAACTAGATTTTCTTCCTTCAACAAGCCTTGTTTGGAATGAATACCAAGGCATCTTGAGGCAAGGGAGACCCGAGGACATTTTATCTTAGATTACCAAGTGCTCTCACTGCCTTGCATATATTTTCCCTTTCCTCATTCCTCTGAGGTGGGGATGCTGGGCCTTATTTCTGGTAAAATGGGGCCTAACCCTGAATTTTACAGAGTCACAGCTCTTCTCTCGGTCTGTCCTAGAAGTCTTACACAGGACTGCAAAAAAGTCAAACTTGAGAGAGAAATAGATTTGAGAATTTCAGCCTCTCTTGATTGGAATCCCAGCTTTGTCCCCATGCTGCTTTTAAGTCCCTTCAAAGTCTTAATTTCTCCAGGATAAACCATCCCAGTTCTTTCACCCTCTCCTCAGCAGCATGTGATGATCTTCTTGTCCTTTAGGTGCCTGGAAATAAATTACATGAAGCTTTGCTCTGTAATTTTCCCAGGAAATAATGCTGCTCATCTTGTAATTCCCTGCATCCCCCTTGCCTGTTTTGAAGGTGGACACAAGACTTGACAGCCTCTGGTCTTGGCCTTCTCTTCAGTGCACGTCCTTTGCCCAGTGTGTCAATGAACTGGGTTGGGTTTGTGTTCCATGGTTTTGGTTGAAGGGTAGTTAGTGTGGTGTCTTCTGTGAGAACCTTGCAGAAACTTCCCTTTTGTCTGACGTGGGCCGTAGAGAGAGGAGCCCATGCCAGGTTTGCTGGCAGAACTTGTGAATTTGTGGTGGATCTGAGTTCCTGAAGGACCGACCCCATGGGAGGGACCCACATTGGAGCAGTTTGTGAATAACTGAAGCCCATGGAGAGGGCTTGTTGGAGAAGTTCCTGGAGGACTGCCTCACATGGGAAGGACCCCGCACTGGAGCAGGGGAAGAGTGTGAGAAGTTCTGCCTCTGGAGAGGAAGCCATGGCAGAGACAATGGGATGAACTGACCATAACCCCCCTTTCCCTTCCTCCACGCCACTGAGGTGAGGATAGGTAGAGAAATCAGGAGTGAAGCTGAGCCTGGGAAGAAGGAGATAGGGGGATGGCATTTTTAAGATTTGGTTATACTCCTCTGCTCTGACTGATAATAAATTCAATTTCCTTGATGGAGTCTGTTTTGCCCATGACAACAATTGCTGAGTGATCTCCACCTGTCCTTAACCTGATCCAAAAGTCTTTGTTATATTTTCTGTCCCCTGTCCACCTGAGGAGGGGAGAGAGAGAAGTTTTGGTGAGCACCTGGTATCCAGCCAGGGTCCACCCAGCACAATATTGCATCCAGGATTTCAGCAAATGTGTGCTCAGTTTCTATGCCTACTGATGTTGGTTATCCACTGTGAAAACCTCTTCACAGATTCTCCCACCTGAACAGGAAAGTCTGGCAAGGTCATGGCCATGGCCTCATTTCTCTTTGGATCCACCAGAGCACAGTAGAAGGAAAAAAAATTTGCAATGCCTATGAAACTGTCAGCAAGTTCAAGGACAGCAGAGTTGCAGGTAACTACTCAAATGTTAGGTTTTTGTAGGCATTCATCTCCTCTGTCTCTTTTCTTATTCATTCCTCCCTCCCTATTTAGCTTTTGCTATTTTATCCCTCAAATTAGTGACATGATGCTTCCTGTCTCTGCTTGACAAGCCAGCATGAAAGCTGAGAATATGTAGATGTGGTGTAAGCTGTTATTATCACCTTTAGATAAACCTGGTAATATCTCATGTCAGAATTTATATCCCTTTATAACCAATCTCTTTTCATAGTACCTCTTAGCAATTGCTGTCTGTAGATTTTTTGTCAGAAAGGTAAGCAGTCATACATATATATATATTTGTGTCTGTCTATGAATTGTATATGTGTACATAAATATAAGTTATTTGTCAGGTTTTTCTTTCCTGTAAGTTCATTTGTCTAATGCCAATTCAGTATATAATAAATTTCCCCTAATACTTATGTTATTCTTTGTGACTTTCCAAATTAAAAATTGTTTCTTGTTTATCTTTTTTTTTTTTAAGCAGTATCAGGAAAAGTCAATACCAGCATTACCTTCCTCACTAATGGCATACAAGGAATTTTTGAAATAAATCTTTCTTTTGCTGAGAACTTTGGACGTTCCTTTAGGTTGTCAGTCTTGGTGGTCTTTTTCTGGAACAGAACTCTGCAGTTTGTCCTGACCCATCCTGTTGCCCCACATCTCCCTCCACCCCTACAATATTTAGATACAGACCCTTGTGTTTGGACCCTGTTTTATTTATGGATATAAGGTTTCAGATTATGATGTTCTGTTTTATTCTAAGCAGTCCCTACACAGCTGTGGCACAGCAGAGCCTTGACTTCAGGTGGCATTACTGTGATAGGGACTTCTGTGCCCAGCTGAGTCTTTGTTCTTCTCTGTGTCTTTGTCTCAGAGCAAGCTCCTCTGTTTACAGTAAGGAGCTTATGAAACAAGACTTGACTTGTCTACCTTGGGGACAACAAGGTGCTATTGAATGAAAAATAGATTTTCACAGGGAATTTGTTTTAGCTTACTTTGGGTCAAGTGAAAAAAAACCCAAACAAAAACTCTTTTCCCTCAGCCCTGAGAACCTCATCCAGCAAGTTATGGAGAGATACTCTAAGGACTCTAATTCCAGAGGAATTAACTGGGGAGTTGTAAAGGTCGAGGTAAAAGAAGAGGCCATGGGGTTGGAGATAACCAGAGGAAGGACACTGTGTGACTTTACAGGAGCGTTTCCCTTTGGATCAGCCTGCCATTCATTGCAATTTCATTAGCTGAGTGCTGTGTAGGGCTGAAAGCAACGTTTGATTGTGCCATTGCCTGTGCATCCCAACCAGCCCCTTGGCAAATGCTTCAAAAGACACCTCTGAAGTTCAGATGTTTCCTCCTCACTCCTTTTGCTTGACTGTTGCTCAGAAATGCACTGAGCAGAGAGTGTTCCAGCCCTGCAGTGGATGGATGGATGGATGGATGCATGGATGCATGGATGGATGGATGGATGGATGGGTGGGNGAGAGTGTTCCAGCCCTGCAGTGGATGGATGGATGGATGGATGCATGGATGCATGGATGGATGGATGGATGGATGGATGGATGGATGGATGGATGGATGGATGGATGGATGGATGGATAGGAGACTTTTGTGCCAGTTCTGACTCGTGCATCTTGCTGAAATTCCAAGCTGCCTTTAAAGCTGTTCATTTTCCCACAGATGGTTGTCTCTGTGTTTCCACTTGCTGTGACCTCCCTGCCTCACAGGGAAAGAATATTTGGGCAACCCCATCCGTGTCTGATGCATTACTCCACGTACATGAAGAGGTGTATGGGATGGCATTTACGCTCCCCAAATTCCGGTGCTTCCAGTGTGTACATTACACCATCCTAAAGTGCCAGGGCTCCTGTTACAGTTGATAAAGAGACAATTAAAATACTGAGCGGAGTTGGGTTCAACCCAGTTTACCAAAAATGTGTCAGTGTTAGGATCAGGGTGATGTCACTCTGTTGAATCTGTTGATTTCCTGTCTGACTTCCTCAGGTGGAGGAGCCAGCATTGCAGACCACTGCATTTAATCAGTCACGTCTTTCACAATGAACACACCCTGAGGTTTGATTTAGAAGGTGATGAAGACATGGATCCACCTGGAAAAGCCAGATTAATTTTCCTGATACCTGGCTAAACCCTCACAAGAGGGCTTTTCTTCCCTGTAATGCCAGGCTGTGCTGGAAGGCCAAGAAGCTCTGCTCCTGCTGTGCAGTCCTGGAGGAGAAAGAAATCCTTTCGGTGCACTGCAAAAAAACATCTTTCTTCAATTTAGCCAACTCTTTATGGTCTAACTATCTTTTTTCTTCATCCCCCAGACACAGCAGCTGGGAAAGGAATGCCTAAATTGCCACTAGAGTCTGAAGTTTGTTTTTTTCGGTAGCACAGAGACGGGCAATGCTGCAGGCACCAGTTTCACTCACTTTATAAATGATCACTATTGAGAACTACACATTTTCCCTGATATTTTTACCTAAATAATGGTCTCAAGGATAGGGACAACAGATAATATTCTGCTCTGTTTCTCTAATGGCTGAAATGATGCTCCATAGACTTACAAGAAATAGGATAACATGAATTTTATAAAACAGCCAGAATGCATGAAAGAACTGTGAAAATAGGTGCATTAGGAGTTGTGAGATACTCAGAAAAGAAAAGCAGCCATAGAAAGCCCAGAAGAAAGAAGGAGGAGGCTAAATTAGAATTGTGGTGCAAGCTTTTTTTACTTCAGGAACCCATCTGCCTAACAGTGAGAAAACTGGAGTTACTAGTTTAACTTACTTTTGTTTTAACTGTCCAAAGGAAATTCTTTTGTGCTAATAGATTGTTTTCATTCAGGGTTGCTACAGTAATTCAAATTAGTTTTAAGTATGAAAAAGTGATGATATAAACAAGAAAATCAGAAATATTAATGGGGTCTAGAGGACATGCAAAAACAGGAAGGAAAGATGCAAAAGTGGGAAGGAAAGACCCAAGAGACAGCAGTGTGACTGGAGAAACAAAGCAAGTGTATGGAAGTCTGCAGAAAGCGTAGAAAAGAAATTTGAAGCATTTGATTTAAGATGGAGAGTGAGGAGCAATCATTTTTTTAAAAAAACCTGTAGTTGATAATTTTCCTAGGGAAATGCTGTTTCTCCAAGCCATCCCAGAGACTCTGTCCCTCCTTCCAGTGCACATCAAAGTCCATCATCATCGACATCTCCCTCTCCTCCTCATGGAGTTTCTCTTTCAGGATGCCTTCCCGCTCCATTTCTCCCCAACAGTTTGAATCACTTGGCCTCTAAAACTAGGTTCTGTCCAGACTTTGGGGTGAATTTTTACAGATGCAAGAATGGGACTCTCACACACTTCACATCTTTGCAATGACATTTTTAGACAGACCCTCTCCAGGAGCCTGGGAAGACACACTTGCAGGGGTAATTAGCTAATAGCCAGGTTGGACAGCTCAGGTGCTCATAAACTCTGTGCTGACACAGTTTTCCTCTTCAAGTCTGGAGTTAATTGGCCAGACCTTTCCCAGTGTCCTTTGGATCCTCAAGGCTCAGACATCTTTGCAGATTCCTTTGCAATGAAAATGACTGCATAGTAAAGACCTATTCTATCCCTTTTTTTTTTTTTTTTTGGTAGGAAACATCAGAGTGTGAGAAGTACCAGACTGGACTTAAGGCAGTAGTAATTTGTGCTGTGCCCTGTCTCTCAGGTTAGTGAGAACTGGACATTTCAGAAGAAAGTTTAAGAATCAGAGATACAGATTTCCTCTTAGTTTCTAAACCAGGAGCTGGCCTCATGTAGGTTCTTGATTCGTGGGTATTAATCATGATGGTTTTCACTCATTAATTGAAGGACTCCTGAAGTACCTCCAAGAGTGCTGCTAAGACAATAGAAAAACTTACATTTATGTTTTTCAAATCAATGTAGAGAAATTTGTAATCTCAACTGGCACTACAAGAGGAGTAAAAGGACTTTCTGGCACTCTTCCCCCTGACTGACAAGTGCCACTTTGTGATTCCCCACACAATAACTCTGGATTTCTCAGTTTTAGCAAATTCTCAGTGAGATCTTTTTTTCCACCATGGACTTTTGCAGGCCACTCTCGAGCAGTGTTAGATGAAGATCCTGACTCAAGAAAAAATCTCTTTGCCAGTCTTTTATGGAAGGAAAGCAGAGTTTGAGGCTTGAGGATTCGTACAATATCCTAGCTTCACCTGAAAGCCACATTTGGGAAAGCATCAGCTTCAATCCCAGCAGCACTGATAGAGTGCAAGCAGCCTTCTAGACCTCTCCTGACAGGTGGAGGAGAGCAGATTCCTCAGGTCCAAACCCCATTTCTCTGAAATCACTGACATGACAGCTCTGTGATAACTGAAATAGTGTCTAACCCCCATTTTGCCATGAAAATGTCACTCATTACACTCTACCAACTTCAATTTTGTGCTTTGTTCTCAGAGGCATGATGTGGCAGGGTGCATCTCTGCTGTGAAGAGCAAACAGTGCCATTACCTCCTGGCTGAAAATGAGAAGAAAATGAATAGAGGCTGAAATATGAAGTGCCATTATAGGAAATTGGTTAGTTATTAGACTGTATTTGCTACTGCAGTTACAGAGCTCAGTTCTGTACAAAAACAATACCCACAAAGCCCAGAAACACAGCTCGTGGCTCAATTTTCAGATGCATGCTGGCAGCCCTTGGTACCCCTGCCATTGTCAGCCAAGTCCCTGTGGACCTCCAGCCTTGGACTTCCTTGGCAATAACTTGGCTGATCTGCAGTCAGTGGGGCTTGACTTTGATTTATGTGACTCTGGTTCAATTCTTAACATTGTAAAATAAACATTTTTTTTCCTGCAAAGCTGAAAAGAAGCTCCCTTGTTTTGTTCAGAAGTTTTTTGGGACAAAGAGTGTTTCTCACTGTGTACTGAGTGCCATAGGCATTGATCTCAGATGGTGACTTGCTTTAATACAGTAATTAATGAAACAGTAACGATATTTCCTTTGTGCTAAGATCTGTGAGCAGGTTTCCGTGGCAACAGCCCATGCACAAGCTTCTTGCCTGTAGCAAATGTGAAGTTATTTGAATCATTCACATTCTTTTAAAGAAAGAGGGCTGCTGTGACTCAAATTAACTCAGATTTACTGCAAGATGAAAGTACACACAGGAGCAGCTACCTGAGGTCAGCTGATGCACAGAAACCTTTTACCCTGCATTAACTCACTTGTGTGTTTGAACTTTCCATGCTACCATAGGAGCTTTTATCTCAGAATCATAAAATAGTTTTGGTTGGAAGAAACTTTCAAGGTCATCTTGTCCAGCACCCAAATATAGGAAATACATATATTTTCTCTAACTTTGTTTTTCTCTCTCCAGCCATTTTCTGCCAACAGAATCCATACCCTTTTTATACTAGGAGAGCATCAGATTTTCATTTTTATAGTCCTGGGAAGGAAGGAGAACATATTCTGGCTTGAATTCCTCCACAGCCTTTATTTCCCATAACCACGCTCGGGGGATAACCACCAGTGATGGACGTTAGGGATGTGTCTGGATCCAGCTCAGAGTGGCTTTGAGAGAGACAGAAAACAACACAATGGCCAAGCAATGCACCCTCACCCCTCCAGACACTGTGCTGGTCCAGGTCTGGCTCAAGCCAAGTGTGGGAGGAACTAAATTCTGTAGTCAGTGTGCAAATATGTAAATCAGTTATTTTCCTCCATAAATAGTGGACAGTCCAGAGTTTTTTGGGCTCTCCTGCACATTAGCAGGGTGCATGTCTTGACTTTCTCTTGAGTAGGGGCTCTTCTCAAGGTTTCTCCTCCAGATTGGAAAATCCTTATTTTGTGAGATACTCAGTGAGTTAGAAATAGAAGCAGTGAAGCTTTGAAATCTTAGCTAAGTGATGTGAAAGACTGATTATGCACAAGCAATGCTTCAGACATAAACAACTGACCCTGTCTAGAGCATAAGGGAGTCCTCTATGAACCTCATGACCCAATGGGAGGGTGTCCCTCACAGTTTTGTCTGACCTTGTCCTTTGTCCAGTATAAAATCAAGAATACCTTGTCACCCAGTCTTGTTAAACCACTGTCCCATTTACTATGAAACTCTGTTAAATCTCTGGTTTATAAAGATAAATATCTTGCTACTCCTCCATTACAAGTGAAGTGTGCCACAACATCCATGACAAGGACACAGGACCCCAAGCAGCATGATACTTTTTGGTTGCTGATCCCTTATTTGTCTTCTGCCAAAGGAGATGATCCTTTTGAGCAGATGGTGAGGCAGTTCCAAAAGAGAAGGTTTGGAATGGAGAGAAGTAGTCTAGACCAAAGCTTTTTATAATTTATTCGCTGTATCAGTGAACACTTGAGTAGTCAGCGAGTCAAAGAAGTAAAAGCCTTCTGGAGCAAAGGAAAGGTATTAATTATCTTGCAGATCTTTTAGGTTTGTTCTTTCTACTGCAGGAGGAAGTGCCTCAGCAGATCAAGAGACAGACATTATCAATAATCACTTGCCTTCCTTTCCAGTAGGAAGTTGTGGTGAATTAATCTTTAAAAGGCTTTGCTGCCAATTTCTAATGAAAAAGACTAGAGCAAATATTTTATTTATTGTAATCATCTGGCATCACAGCCTAGAGCTGTTTCTTGGCTTTATTTTTAAGGCCTGTATGGACCTGATTCTTTGTCCAAATCCATACTGCAAGGATGTGAAACATATTGAAGTGGAATATCAACAAAATTCATAACTGGGACCTGGTCTGAGACAGAATATTAGACTTGGATAATCTAATATTATCTGTTGGAATCTAAAACAATAATGTTGGTTTAACACCTTGGCAACTTGATGGAAGAAGGTAAGGATATCTTCAGCTAAGTATTGAATTTAAAGATTGATTTAGAAGGATCAGAGTGGGACTTTTGGGAATATCAGTTGATTTCTCCTCTGTGAACTGTGAATGTTTCTTTTACATCACTGTTGGCGCAATGTTTGAGTTCAGATCACTCTTGGGGACCAGGCACTGGGATAGAAGGACAGTGAAGCCCAGCTACTGGACTCCTTCTTCACCTATACAGTCTGGAAATGTGACCTACTAAATCTAGGCCTGGAGAAGATCCACGTGGCAGAACCCCTAAAAACCCCAGAAAGCTGAGTTATTAAAAAGCTCCGGCATTCTTTGTTTTTCCAGTCTAAAAATACTTTTGTATGAAAGACTTCAAACTGTTTTTTGTGCTAAACACACAAATGGAAATTTCACTGCACTGCACACGTTATATCACTAAAATAAATATTGTTGTCTTTAATATTTAAAGAGATTTTTGAAACAGCCACAGAGGATGAAAAATACAAGCCAGCAAAAGCGTTCCATGTCTCGGCGCCCTACAGAGGTGTATTTCAATTCTCCTGCTTTAAGTTCTTTAGCTCTCAAAGAATTCCAAGGTCTCTGAAATGGCATGCTGGGCAGGGAAACAGAGCTGTTGTCCCCAGGGCTCCTCTGGCTCTTTATTATTCACCATCACAGGAATTTTTCTCTAGTATGGGCTGAGGACCTGCATCATGTACACCTCAAAGCTGTTGGAGTAGCAAATACACAATGCCCTGTGCATCCCAAGCACCATCAGGCTCTGACACCTAAGGTAGGACAGGGGACGTGGGATTTCCTTAATTCTGTCTGTGCTACCAGAGCTGAGTTCAGCCTCTTTGGAAGTTAGTAGGAACTTTGCTGTTGGCTTTTTTGGGATGAGGAGAATTGGGATGAGCAGAAACTCTTCCCTCACAGACTGATTCCAGAGGAGGTTCCTTGCCTTGTCCCTGTCCCAGAGCTGTGTGTCGGACCGTGCCAGACCTGTTCCTCCATTACTCTCAGGACAAAGTCAGGGTGCCATAAACAGCAAACCTGTGTTCCAAACATCCATCCCTCCCTCCAGGTGGATTCCCTGGGACACTCAGATTTTCTGAGTGTTGAATTTTGCAGGTGCATGATGAGTTAAGAAAGTAGTGAAGGAAGAACAGAAACTAATTCTGAAGATGTCAGGCCAAATCCAGAGAGGTACCAAGTGCCTTCGGTCGCAGTTACTGGGACCAGAAGTGTGAGCAAAAAAGCAGTCACTTGCTCTCTGTTGGATGCCTTTAATTCATTGAACCACAGTAATTCCTTTGCCTGCAGTAAAGGGAGGGAGAAATCACCTAATGTTGGTTCTGGAGAGGGACTTATTGCAAGGACATGTAGAGCTAGAACAAGGGGGAATGGCTTTAGGCTGGAAGAGGGTAGATTGAATATTAGGAAAAAATTAATGCCTGTGAGGGTGGTGAGGCCCTGGCACAGGCTGTCCTGAGGAGCTGTGGCTGCCCCAGCCCTGGAAGTGTCCAAGGCCAGGCTGGAAGGGTCTTGGAGCAACCTGATCAAGTGGAAGGTGTCCCTGCCCATGTCAAGGGCTTGGAAAAATATGATCTTGATGACCCCTTCCAGCCCAAACCATTTTATGATTCTGAATAGCTCAACTATAACAGCTTCTAGCATCAGAAAAAAATCTCTTATATTGGAGACACATAAAGTTAGGAATACTCACATGGCTCAGGTTAATGGATACATCCATATCCCTACAGGTGCCTGGCCATTTTTAAATTCTGCATTTCTGGATTAATATTTTGAGATCTGACTTTTCTCCTGCAGGTATCCCAATGTAGCACTGGAGTCATGCTGTGGTAAATCAGATCCTTTCTGTGCATGACATGCACAATCAAACATAATTCAGGTGTCATATCCAGTGGACTTAGGGCTGCAGTTCAATGTCTATTTAAAGCAGAATTCAGATGCCTTTCCTTCATCAGTTTATTCCCCAATTTTTGCATTTAATTGTAGCAGAGATTTAGTATATTTCCTACATCTGGCATCATAGTCCTTCCTAAGGGTCATTTTGTATTTTCTCCTATTCAACTGGAAAAGTTCCACTCTGTAGACAAGAGGAAGGATTGTCAACAAGAGCTCATTTGGGGACTGTTCTCCTTTATTTTCAATGGACTTACACTTCCACAAAATCTTATCTTACAGCCAGAGAAAAGGGGGTTGAAAGGCTCCTGGCATGATTATCTACTCTATTACCTTGCCCTAGGGCAGGGTAGACTCTTTATGGACTGGATAACCACCCTCTTGTGTAAATTTTTCATAGTGTTCCATCACACGGAGCCAACAGTGCCAAGCACACACTCCCTAAGTCATTCCACGGAGACTTGCACCCTTCTCAACCCCTTGTGCGTGCTGCAGGCTACAGGAGCACTCAGAAATCACACCTACCTAGAACCTTTCTCTGAGAACAGCTGGAAATGGCTGATACCCTCACCACTGATCTGTCTTGCTGCCCAAAACAGGGTTGATGCAGCCAAGCTGCCTGTTGGGAACAGTCCCTGTCTTGTGTCAGTGCTTTGGAGTGGTGTGGGAATTGTGCAGGATAATGAGCTACTCCAGGCTGCAGCAGCACCAGGGACTGGTTTAGCAGAATAGGTCATTAACTTTGAGTGTTTACCAGTGGCTCTGCCACTGTCTATTGCTAGTATAGGTCCAGCTTTGGAATTTTCCTTCATTACATGCTGAGCCGCCTCATCTTGGTCCTCACATCATCATGCTTGGAGCAGTGCTGGGCTCACCCATGTTAAGTCAGTGTGTGGCTTGGAAATACTCAGATTTAGTGGCTTCTCCTCTAATTTATGTTGAGAAATGCTAGTTTTCTTTATAGTTCTGGCCACATTCAGCTGATGTGATTTTTGTTGTGGAAAAAATGAGAGGGGTTCACTGTAAAGCACTGCTTGAAAGGCAATTCTGTGGTTAAAAAAGCTGCTGCTATTGAGATAATTGTGGCTGCCCTGTGCAATGATACAACACAAAGTCTGACCTGATTATCCTGCAAAGGAGTATTTTCTATTGATGATGTGCTAGGGGACCTGGGCTTTTGAGGGTTGGGGATGTCCAGACTCTATCCCTTGTGCTGCAGCAGCAGCACTCTGGCATGCAGGGTGCTCACTGAACCATTTCTCAGTGCTTGCTGCATTACTATTTTTGCTTTACTATTTATACAGCAGGCGTGGCCCTGTCTCCTTGCCATTCTTCAGTCCTGCTGCCACAAGATAACGCCAGAGTGGGGCTCAAATGGTTATTAAAAATCTACTTCCCAGTTTTTCTTTCCCAGCCTTTGCCTTTCGTGTTAAAGGGACCCCTCTGCTCTTGGTGAAATGCAATTAAACCTCCTCAGCCATCTCCTTACTGGCCTCTTGGTGGTACTCTTAACTCAGCATATTCACCAGCTGCTCTGGCTGCCTTTAAAGGCATCAATCTCTACCCTGCTCTAGCACACGTTTCTAAGTAGATACTAAATATATACAAACTTTATGGACACAAAGCAAGATTTTTTAAAGGATTTGCCAGAAATACGGAACCTCGACTCACTGATCCATGCTGACCTACTTCAGGGCTTCACCTGTTATGCAAACCCAGTGCTGGGATCTGTCAGATATCCCCGGAGCACAGATGTTTGGATCCATTGCTTACACTGGGGAATGAAGGCAAAATGAAAAGGGAGGTTGTCATTTGCATTCCTAGCAGTTTGTTTAGTGCCAGGCAAAAGAAAAAGGTCCCACTGCTGTCAGGAATGTGCTACAGGGAATACTGAGGCAGGTTTAATTCAGTGTCTGTGTTCCAGTGGAGACCCAAATGGCCAAGGAACAGCCCCACAGAAGGAAACACTCTATGGAGTCTGAGAAATTCAAGCATGAGCTTCCCTCCAAAGAGCGTCAAAACAGGGTTAAAACCTATCTTCATATTTAGAAAATCCCCGAGAAGCATATAGATTAGGGTGAAACTAAGGGTACTTTCAACTAGAGTGGTTAGAGTCTAAATCTAAGCCTGGGATCTAAAATTAGAATCACAGAATAATTAAGGGTGGAAAAGACCTCTGAGATCGCCAAGTCCAACCATTAACCCAGCACTTCCAAGCCACCACTAAACTCTGTCCCTAAGTGCCACATCTATACATTTTTAAATACCTCCAGGGATGGTCACTCCTCCCCTCCTCTGTGCAGCCTGTTCCAATACTTGACAACAATTTAGATGCAGAATTTTTTCCCAGTATCCAACCTAATCCTTCCTTGGCTTTATAAAACTAACCCAAGCTCGACTCTCAATCACCAAGAAATTATTGGCAGATAAACTGACCTCAAAGGTTAGTTAATTTGATCAGAATAAGTAGAACTATGCATTGCAAGTTACTCAGAATGACTTAATTTTCCCACTGTAGACCAGACATATCCTGCAAATAATTTATTTTGGTTTTTTGCTAAACATTTGTCAATGACTTTAGAGCCAATTCATACCATGGATCTGCTGACAGTTCTTTTTGCTGACTGCCTTGGGTGCTCAGACTACACACAGATTCTGCTCTGCATTGAGTTGAATGAAGGCTTTTTGAAACAGAAAATAGCTACTAAGGAGATAACACATATCAATATATACAGATATATTTGCTAAATACATATCATATACTGAAGATATTTTTTGCAGCTGCATTTAGGCAAAGAGAGGAAGACTGAAAAGAAAGACAAGGTGGAGGCAAGAGACAAAGGAATAAAGTCAAACACGACTATAATGTGATAAAGTCTTCACAGTTACAGAATTAGAGGCAAAGAACACTACAAATATACTGCAGTTATGTCCAACCCCTTCTCTATTCCCACTGTCCCCATCAGGCAGAGGTTTAAATGAAGATAAGTGGTTCTTAGGTCCTTTGCCATTCTCTGAGACCACTAAAATAGAAAATGTCCAACACCTGCTGCAAGCATATTAATAACCAGATGAAAAATTAATGCCTACAAAGCCTCAGAGTTAACTCTTCCCTTCAGCCATTAGCAATTAATAAGAAAGAATGCTGCAGGAAGGAAACAGATACAAAATACCTGCCCTAGGATGTCCCCTTAGGGATCAAAATTGCTGGCAGGGTAATGATTAGGACAGGAAGGACAGTGATTAGGACAAAGGGATTTTTGCTGGCTCCTCAGTGGAGCCTGGAGTGCTGTGTGTGAAAACACTGCCCTTGTCACTGGTAGAGTGTGCAAAGGGGCTGCAGAGGGGGCTGCAAAGACCTCCTCTTCTTTGTGCATTGAAGGACAGGCCACCTTAGAGGCCCAAACATCACAAAGGGGAGCCAGGAGACCTGGTCCTTGTCCTCATTTTGTCACTGGCTGGCTCAGGTTGATCAGTTGTCACATCCCATGTCTGTGCCTCAATTTCTTTTGCTGTAAATGCCTTGACTAGGATATAATTTTCTGTAAATGTCTTGAGTAAGAGAGATTAAAACTGCTCTCTCTGAGGCTTTGCCTCTACTATTTATCATAATCTAAAAAAAGAAAATCAATATTTTTGCTGGTCTTCTGTTGATTTTTCATTCTTCAACCCGAGCTCACTCTTCAAGTCTGAAATGTTTCAGCTTGAGGCCAACCCAGAGAGTGGCCGTGCTGAGTCCAGGGAGGATCAGGCACTGTCCCCCAGGTCTGTGGTGCCGTGGCCTCCTTGGACACAGCAGAATCCCAAACACCACCTCCTCTCAGGATCCTCTTCCCTTTCTCCCACACGATTTCTGGCTCCACACATTTCCCCTTGGAGAGAGAAAGAACCACAGTGAAGGCAGGAACAAAGCCACCAGAATTAGTTCAATATTCCCCAGGGACCTTTCCTTATCTGCTGCTTGCAGTCTGCCTCTGTTGCCTCGGAACACCTCGGGCTGTCCAGATATGAACAATGGCAGCACGAGAAGGTGCCAGGGAGGCCTTAGAGCCCTTTCCAGTTCCTAACGAGATTCCAAGAGAGCTGGAGAGGAACTTTGGACAAGGGCATGGAGTGACAGGATGAGAGGAAATGGCTTCAAACTGACAGAGGGTAGTTTTAGATTGGATATTAGAATGAAATTCTTCCCTGTGAGGGTGGTGAGGAACAGGAACAGGTTGCCCAGAGAAGTTGTGGATGCCCCATCCTTGAAAATGTTCAAGGCCAGGTTGGAAGGGGCTTGGGGCAACCTGGGATAGTGGAAGGTGTCCCTGCCCATGACAAGGAGGTGGATTAGATGGCCTTGAAGTCCCCTTCCAACCCAAACAATCCTAGGATTCTGTGATCCCATTGGAGAAAAGGAATCATTTTTACTCCATTTTTTTTTCTGAGATAAAGCTCTTATTACCCAGTGCTTGTCATTCCCTTCTGTGTCTCTGAAGCATAGAAGCAGTTTTGAGAGGAGTTTAAAAGTACAGCCCAACCCTCTTGGCTTTTTCCTTGCAAGGACAACAGGGCAGAAGCTCTCTAGGCCTCACTGGGAGTGAGACAGGCCTTTGGCAGAGCTGGGTTGTGAGCAGTATGGGACAGGATGAAATCCTGACTTCGAGCATGGCCAGCTGAACTGTTACAGAAGTGAAAAGTTAATCACACCTTTTTTCTTGCTGTCTCCCTCTTCCTTTCCTTCTGCTGAAACCTTGGAGCTGAAGAAAATAGGTGCTATTTTGTGCTCCAAGTGATTTACAGTAACAGAAAGGAAGGGTTACATTAAGGGTTACAACTGCTGGAATACCAGAATAACTAAATATTATCTTGGTCAGGTACCTGCTATGCCTCACTCTGTGGCAGAGGCGATGTGGCGATTTCCCTGCAGACTATCCCATCAGACAGCCTTTCTTCTCCGTGGGCTGCAGAGTTTTGGCACAGGGGAGCCACAAACTGGCCCAGGGCTGGCTTGGGATGCTGCTGAGAGCTGTCACTTGCATTTGGGCAAAATTAGTGGGAGTGAAGGGTTTCTTTAATTGGTGGTGGCTGCTTTGCTGACTACAAATGGGATGAACTGTCCACATTTAGTTCTTGTCTGTCCTACGAAAATCTTCATGCAACATGGTAAAGGCAAGTGCCTCAGTTTGTCTTCCATAGCACAGAAGTTTCTCCCTTAAAAACAAAAGAAAAAAAGGCAATAGTTCTGCTCCCCCCAATTTGCTGGAATGCTCTGAAAATGCTTTCAGCTGTGACTGTGTCATCACTGGACTCCCTGTCGTTAAGGATTTTTTTTTGTTTCTTTGCTCTGTACTAGTTTTTTACTACAATGGTAGGAATTTCACATGAAGCCCCATTCTGAGAAAAGCATTATCTCTGATTTAGCTCAACTTAGTTGGAAAGGCAGTCTTGGAAGGTTCTGTCTGCACAGTACACTCTTCAGGTACTGGTAATTTGGATGGATAAAAACTTTGCCGAAGGTAGGTGCAGCTCTGCCAGCAAGGTAGGGCACTTAAACACTGCAACACTATTTTATTTCACTGTCCCTCAGCGACACTTAATATTTGCATCGTGTGACCTTGGTTATGAGCTTCTATTTGAAAAGAAAGAAAAAAAAAAATTCTTTTCCATGTAAGCATAAACTTAAAAAATCAAAATTAAATAAAAAATCAGTAGCATAAAATAATAAAATAAAATATGAAACAGAATAAAACATTCAATACTATCACTGGTTTAGTGATCAGCAGAGAAATCTTAGTGATGATAAGTCTTCCTTTTATGTTTGGTCTACTGCACTCACTGTATACACACACATAACTATTACTATCCAATTATAATCCATTAAATCAATTAAATCATCTTCTCTGGTATTTTCCATTCAGGCAAGTAAAACACTTAATCTGCCATCTTAACTGTTGAGAATACTGATCATCCTGCGCCGGGAAGACATTCTCTTATTTGAAAGATGGAAAGATTGTCACACTTCTGGGACTCACTGGCTTCTTTATCCCACTAATTCCCCCACTTTTGTGTCTCTAGAGGAGGAGGGTGAGTCCTTGCAAACTGCTAGGAAGAAATAGATCAGAAGAGCAATTTTATCTAAGATTTGTGCTTTTGTGTGGGACGAGCCCTGGCTCAGCTGCTCGGTTGGTGATGCCCAGCCCAGCCCAGCAGAGCAGTTCTCTTAGCAGGGCTCTGCTGCCTGCTGTCAGAGGCAAACACAACTTCCTTGGCTTGGCTGGCATTTCATCACTGAATAGCATTCAAGTTTCTGATGTCTGGCCCAGAGTGGGGAGCAGTCAACCTTTCTTCTCCCATGCTCATTCCAGTGACATTGACAGCCCTTGATACCCAAACCCGCTCAATAACAGATATGTCTCAACAGTTCCTGCTACACTCTGTGACATTTCTGGCCATTTGACTTTGACTTTCTTCTTTTAGGTGAAGGGCTTTTGGATGAGCCAAGAAAAATTTTATTTTTCCTTAGTGCCATTGTCAGCACCTGCTGGCTCCCAGTGTGACCAAGTGAGCCCTGAGATGTCTCCTGCCTCAGCTCTTTCGCTGTGCCCTTGCATGATGCCATGGCCATTGTGGGAGGGCACCAGGCTGAGGATTTCTCTGCAAGGCTTGATTTGTTTGTCTCTGCAGACCAACAAATTGGAGAATTGTCATCAATGGCACAGCAGCCCCTGTCTGCAGGGGTAGTGAAAAGGTCATGGCAGAAGGTAATTTGGATTCCATGCACGTGTCCCATGTGCTGTATGGCCCTGCAACCCTCAGAAAGAGTGACAACCTTTCTAGACCAAAGGTAAAGAAGATTATAAAGTGGTCCAACTCCAGCATGGCAGATTGAATGCAGCTTGTCCCAGAAATGCATGTCCTGGCAAATTGTTTCTTAGGATGGGTTGGTATGGTTCCATGAAGGTGCTGAACTTTATGTTCATCCCTCATCCTGACTACTGGATGGACGACATCTGTTTTAAATATTCCAAATATTTATCTAAAAACCCATCCCTGGGCTGGCCCCACAGATTTCTGTCCTTACAGTGTAAGAGATTTTTGTGATCCAACATAAAATGAGATCGGTATAAAGTGTGATCCAGTCTAAAGTGTCTCCTGTGCTTAGACCAGAACATGGAAAAGGAAGGTGAATTCTTCACTTAAAAAGGCTGATTTGGCGCCAGCCAGTTCACTGATGTTGGACACAGGAGGTCTTTCCATAAAAATGTGATGATTTCCTCACCCAAAGATTGATAAAGATTTTAGAAGGGAATAATCTTCCCTGTGGAGACATCCATTTGCCTCACTGACCATGGCAAGGAGCTGAGGACAACTTTTCCAAGAGTCTATTGTCAGGTGAACCCTCCCTGGATGGCAGGGTTAGATACGTGCTAAAATAAGCTTTAAAGGCTCATGGCCTCTAATTGTTGGGGTCTGGTACTTCAGGTGATGTTTAGATGGTATCTCCTGAAGATAAAGTCCAGTTGCTCAGCTCTCTTCCTCAGGGTTCAGACAGGACTGGTTTGTTCCCTCTGCCTATCCTGGTCTTCTTTTGGGTTAAGAAAAGTCTCCCCCTACAAGGAGTGGGGACAATGTCTCTTCATTGCTCACGGTCACAGAGTAGAGCCAGGGCAAAGGAAAAAACCCTTATTTTTGGTGAAATTACAAAATCTGCAAGGACAGGATTAGGTCTGTGTTAAGTAATGAAGGCCTGGGTCCAGCTGTCTCTCATGTGCTGCTTTAGCTGTTTCTGGCTACTCTTAGCTTTTAGGTGGCATGCTGGTTATGATAAAGGTTTATCCTGTCAGCAACAAGCAAAACTCCTAGAGCTTTTTAGTGCTTGGGTTTGAGCAACTACCAAGCTGCTTGTTAGCTTATGTCCTTGTCTTCTGCTATGTTTTAAAATATTTCTGCAGTCTTTGATGGATCCATTTTTATTGCAGATATCAGTGATTTCTGTGATAGCTTTGTGTCCTATTTTCCCCCCAATACCATGAAGCCATGAAAAATGGTTCCAATAAGTTGCCCACATGACACATATGCAGATAAACAGGCCTGGCCTTCAAGACAGAAAGGGAGAGATTGTGTAATTTAAAAAAAATCTGAAGTTACCCAAAAACCCAAATGAATGCAATAACCACCAGCTAAAAGTTCGTGTGCTGTTTGCACCCGGGAATTGCCAGTCACCACGGGCTGGTGGTGGGGTCATACGTAAGAGGGCTGTTTATGTGCTATTTTCTTTTTATGGCTTAAATCAATAAGCTGATTGAGCTGAGCGGGATCGATCCTTCTGAGCTTTATTTACAATTATCCTCTAGCAGCTGATACAGTGGTGCTCTGGAAGTGAACATACTACAGCAATTCTTTTTTTGAGGCAATATATTTTCGGCTCAGTCTGAATCCGCTGGACTCGAGGTGTTTGGAGCAGTGTAGCTGTGCTAAAGCTCTTGCTGAATTGGGGCTGATGCAAGGATTTGCAAGATGATGAAGGATAGTAACAAAGGCTGTGTTAGTCAAGGGAGAACAGAGACACGATGTTCCCTCAGTGGATGGAGAAACAGCCTCCTGCACACGGCAAAGCAGTGCAAAGGTGATTTTCTGAAGGGAATTCCATTTGGCATTGTGTGAATCTCAGAAAAATCTGCTGCATCCACTCTTGGCCTTTTGTGATCACCCTTTTTAGCAGGCAGCCTCTCCTTAACAAACAACCTCTCCCCTCTTTTTGTGACCACCTGCACCATTTATCAGAGAATCCTAAAACAGTTTGAGTTGCAAGGGATCTTTGAGATCATTTAGTTCCAACACCCTTCAGGGACACCTTCCACTAGACCAGGTTACTCAAAGCCCTGTCCCACCTGGCCTTGAACACTTCCAGAGATGGGGATTTTCCCAAAGCCACCCATTCCTGCAGTCCTCTGTGGAGATGACAGCAGTTAGGGACAAGAACTGCTGATGAGTGATGAGAGCAAGAAGCAGCTGTCCTTTCTGAAGGTCCCATTGCTCTTGGCGCCACAGAAGAAGCTGTTCGGGATGTTTCTGGGAAAGGCTTTGGTGGAAGGTCTAGTGGAGGGTGTCCCTGCCCATGGCAGGGAATTGGAACAAGGTGATCTTTGAGGTCCATTCCAACCCAAACCATTTTATGGTTCTTCCCATCACAGGTCTCTCTTTTAAAAATTGTCCTAATGCAACCTTTATTTAGTAAAGTGCAAAGGCAGCAATATTCCAAATTACAAAGAGGTTCTGATCTCAGTTCTGTGCATATAAATCAGGGTTTCACCCACAGCTCTCAGTTCTGTAACTGTATCCTTCTAGAGATGAGAACACTGTCTGAACTCTCTAGATGAGTGAGGAAGATAATTGCCTGAAGAATTTAATTAATATCCACCTACTTTTGAGAAGCCTCAAATTCCTCTGAAGGTTTAAACCAGTTTATTCACCCATGCTGAGAAAGCACAATAACATTGAGATATCAGCTATCAGAACCAGAGGGTTTCCTCATCACAGAGAATGAAACTTCAGTCTAATGGAAATAAGAAACAAACCTCTTTAAGCTTCCAGCTGGAATCATGTTCTCTTTTCCCAGAGACTTTAAGCTCCTTGCCAGGTACAATTTACAAACAATGTCAGCCAAGAATAGACTCAGAAGGCCTAAATGTTTTGGTTTTTTTTTTGTTTGTTTGTTTTTTTCATTAAATGTGATGTATCTCAGTAAAGGTGAAGCCTTTATTTTTAGAATGGCAAGAGAGATCAGTCTAAAATACAATTAAATCAAAATACTCCAACACTTAGGGGAAAAATTCCTGGTAAAGTCCAATCAATTCAACAGATGAGGTGGCTCACAGTGGCTAATGAAGGTTTCTTGGCAAGTGTGAGGCCAGTACCAATCACAATTCACGCTTTGTATAGGGGAGGACTAAAAGAAAATCAACCTTGGTCATAATCCTGATGAATTCAGTGAGGAGAAAAAACATCCCACAAAGGAGCACTTTCCCTTCTGTTTCTTGAAACCTGAGAATCCTACAAGAGAATGTGTCAACTATATTAAAGTTTACAGGATGTTAGTAAAAATTTACAATAACACAGATACATTTAATTTTGTTTTCATCATACCACATAATACTTGAAACTACAAAATCAGGGCTAGAAAACAGCAACTCCCTTTTTTTTTAAAGAGTTGAAGCCTCACAGTTTGTTTTCGATTTTGCATCTGAACAGATGGCAACTTCTGCTGTTACAATTTTTCATCACAAAAGACTGATTGATTCTCTAGTTGTTGGGGCACTTACCTCTTATGGGGAAACCTTAAGTTCAGATTCCTGCTTTGAATCAAATAAGGCAGGTTTTTTTCTATACTAACTCTAAGCTATCATTTTTTAAAATGCTATTGATTTTTTTTTCTGAGCTGGCATCCATCTCTATTAAAGTTCTGTCCTGCATGTGAAAAATATTTCTTGAGAAAAATTTGACTGAATGTTGCCATATGCAGTCTGAAATTTCAATAATGGCTTTTTCTGATCAGAGGATTTTGTTTTGATGATCATGATCCTCAGACCCCTCCAGCTATTAATTAAAACAAAATCAAAACCAAATATCTGCTCAACTCTATCCCACTTTTCCTTTTCCAATATCCAGAAAATTATTGCCTTCAATAAAAATGAATTTAAACATGATAACTATCTAGGAAGATTTCCAGAAAACAAGTAAGTTCCACTCTTTAGTGTCTTCCAGTTCCTAAACCAAGGTCTGGAACTTATTGAACCCGGTAACTGGAGCTGAAAGAAAAGAAAAATGGAAAGATCATAGGCAGCAAAATCTACAAGTGTGACTTTTTAATTTCACTTGCTATAACAGTTTCTTTGCTGTTATTTGGCTTTTATCATGTGAAATATCTCGTATTTAAGACCTAATATTACAAAAATTCTTTTGTCTGATGTTATCTCAAGTATTGTTGTCCTGCTGGTGTTTTTCCAATATTCCTCTCCTCTTTTCCTAGAATTTCCTCAGTAAATACTGAGTTTTCAATTATTATTGTGTATATGTGTGCACATAGTGACATTTTCACAGCTAAATATCAGAAATTTACTTCAGCTCTTCCTTCCAAATAGACCAGGAAAATATTAAAATCGTTTGCTCTTTCTGTTTGCTGCATATTTAAGCAATTAGGAATTCAATTTCTGTGTCTATTTGCAATCAGGAGAACTAGAAATAGTTTCTTTCCTATTTTTAAAGAGAACAGAGATGCTTTTATAGCAGTGTGGTTCATGGAACCTGGAGTTTTATGAAAATAAAAAGCCAAAGCCAACAAGGTAAGTCTTTCTACTGAGCTGAGAGCTGCTAAAGCTGCAGGAATCTTTTCTTAACTGCTTTGTAATTCCTCAATATATTTACGATCCAGTCTTTCTAAGAGGAGTTGTGTTCTGTTTTCTGATGCCTTTTACATAAATTGTATAAAAATCTGATCCATTGAGGAAGAGCCAATGGCAAAGCCATTGGCAAAATTAATCCCTAAGATTTGCTTGTTTATTTATTTATTTTTATTTTTAAATTTTTATTTTTACATTTCTCCCTCCCTTTGCATTCTGGTAGCACAAGGAACAAGATACAAACTTTCCTTCTAGAAAATAGCATTTAAACCTTGGATCATGTTTTTTAAACCACGGGGGACTGGTCTGACATGTGCTGAAGTCAGATTTTTCTTTGACTGAGCCACTCATTGATATACAGTTGCTTAGAAGCTGAGTAAAGCAGAGTCTGCCCCAAGCATCTCCAACAGGATCCTATTTCCTGACAATCTTTCAGGACACTCTGGAGGAAACAGTCTTCTTTTTGATATCCCTGCTGTTTGATATTTTCAACACCATGGATAAACTGCCATTTGCTTCCTTGTTTATTTTTGGAATCTGTTGATGCATAAACATGAAACAGGACTGAACACATGTGTAGATAGAAATACAGTGGGATAGCAAACTGCAATTTATTTTTGGCAAGTTTATCTAAGTCACTTTTCAAGAGATTCTACTGCTTCTGCAGTGTTGTTTCAATGGTTTTAATATGGTTGTACTAAAAAAAACCCAAAGGAAAAGCTGTGCTGTCTGCACGTAAACTCAGGTGCTTCTGCCCTGTTCAAATGGAGAAAAGGAACATTTCCACCCCTGGTTCTTACACTGTGATGAAATCTCCTTCACTGAGCTGCAGCTTTCCTGTGTGTGGAAACACCCTCACCTCAGACGGTGAAGCAGCCTCCAATTCCTCCTGTTTAATTCTTGAGGAAATAATCTATATTTTTGTATTCCCAGAAGAAGGAAGGAAATTTGGGATGAACACATACTTTTGATATGCACAAACTGTTGGGAAGGCAGACCAGTAGGTCAGGCACCAGAAAGATCTCAAATAGCACTAGAGAATAAAAGAAAATTATTGAATGATTCTGAAGGTGGTATTTCCATAGTTCTTCTATCCAATGACTTTTTGAGGTGCTTTGGGATTACAGCAATTCACCTGCCAGAGATTTGGGTTCAATACAGAGTCACAGAATGGTTTGGGTCAGAAGGGACCTTAAGACCATCTCATGCCAAGCCCCTGCCATGGCAGGGACACCTTTCCCTAGACCAGGTTGCTCCAAGCCCCATCCAACCTGGCCTTGGACACTTCTGGAGGTGGGGCTTCCTTTTGGGAATCCCTCTTCTTCTGGGCATCCTGATATGTGTGAAACCACTCCCTGCTCAGCAGACTACACCCTCAACCAATCTGCTGCCCCCACTAATAGTAGAACATTTCCTTTTGTGAATAAATGTGAAAAATTGCAGGAGAGAACTTATGGCTCATTTTTAATACAGTCAATAAATCCATCCCTAATGAACTTCTTTTCTTTATCTTTACAGATTTCTTATGAAAGAGTTATAATCCCTGTTTTCACTTTCATCTTGGTTTTCTGTGGGTTTAGATCTTGGTGTATGAGGAAGCAGTAGTGAATATAATTGACTGTACCAATAAATAGCAATATTATTTTTTTCCTGTGGCAGTATCTCTGGAAATGGTAAAAATGGTTGATCTGTACCAAAAATTCCCTGGAATTTATCATGTTATTTGTGTTTTTTTTGACACAGATAATTGGAGATCTCAGATAATTTCTCACAGCAGTAACTTTAAATAGTGAAAGTTAAGGTGTTTCTTGGTGCTAAAGAGTCTACTTTGTCTCTTTTAAATGTTTTTTCCCCCCCACATTGGTGTTTTCCAAAGTGAAGCCACAGCTGAAGTTCTCTCCTTGCTCCCTTCTTCTTCATTATTTGAGTTTAGTCTTTGATTTGGGTCTTTGCAGGTCTGGTCCCACATCTGACCTGTTTCTGCAATCATGGTTTGTCATCCTTGAGGAACTCCTGGCTGCATTAAAGGTGTCTCTGATCCTTTTGGGGCTAAGACTTTACCCTTTCTGCCCTGTGAATGATAAAGCATGTGGACCCTTTTATCTATTCACTCTTTCACTGCTATGTGTGTGAGAGCAAGTTCTGAGTTTAAACGAATTTAAAATGAAAAAGTTACTTCTTTTTCTTTGTACTTTTTTTTAATTCCCTGCTTTCTAGAAAAGATTTTCCACTTTTGCTCTTTTACTTTTCCTATGTCAGAAGTCTCTTCTTAGCCTTTCTTCTTCTTTAAGTCTCCCAGTGCAGCCCTGTGAAGTGCCATATGCCATGTGCAGAGCCATCAAGTATCATGTATTTAGCATAAAGTGTCATAATTCTCACTTTACTTGCTTGCTAACTTAGTGAATACAGATGGCTAAGTATAAAAAAGTGAACCCTTGCTAGTGCTTCCCAAAGAAAACTGCAAAGTGAATTCAATGTGCATAAACCAGAACAGAATCAAGAGACACTTCTAACCCATGCATTCATTTATGGGACATGAGAAAAATGTAACCACAGGATAGACATTTCTTTGTGAATGCTTTTCAATGAAGCTTCTACTTTCATAGAAATATAAGGTTTTAGTTTTGCTTTTTTAAAAAAAATTCATGAACATTGCTTGCTCTTGAACACTTTAGCAGTGTAAGTGTTGCAGTCTTTTACTCAGATTTTAGGAGCATTGTTCTCTGGCTCCAGCTGCACCAGCTGAAGAAGGCAGTGCCTTCAGCTGCCCCTTCCCAGGGTTTTCCATCTCCTCTTTTTTGCCAGATGTGTTGTCTGAATATTTGTAATCCTTTTCTGATAACATGTGCAGTGCAAGAAAAGATCACCCACATGCTTTAAACCAGTCTAGGGTTTTTAAACCAAAAATTTGTGGAGGAACAGTCAAGTCAGCTACTCTGTCAAGAGGTGGTTGGGACAGGTTGTCCTGTGATCTTTGGGACACTACAAAGAAAACAAGAGGGAAAAGTGTGAAATACATTCCCACATAACGAGTTTGTGGTATTCAGACTGAACTCACCAAGGGATTATGGCTGAATGTGTCCCAATATTGTGCTGAATATCACTGATTAATCCCACTTCTTTCCCATTCACTACTGAAAGCAACTAAAAAAATTTAAAAAAGGCATTAGATTATGATAATCCAGGCTAGAAACCAGGACAAGGTAGGGTGCAAAGAGTGACAACTACTGTGAACATCTCTGATCATATCCGGACTCCTACCCTATGCTGTTCTCAGAGCATCAGCAACAATAAAATTGGGCCAGATAAATCTTCTGTAGCTGTGGTAACTGTTATCTACACTGGCCCTCTGAGAGCCCTTGCTGGAAAGCACGAGCTGTGTTTATCCTATTTTAAATCTAGGGGGAGAAATCTTCTTGATCCCTTCAAGATGTGGCCTGCTTTTCCTGCCTGTGATGCTATGTGATACTTTGGATGTTGAAATAAAGGCTGCCTGTTGGATGTTGAAATAAAGGCTGCCTGTTGGATGCTGGCACAATCAGCTTGAAAGACTGATCAAGCTTATTTGCCTCCTGCTGAGAAACCCATCAAAAAATGCCAAGAATTAAACTCTGGGATTAGGAAATCTGCCATTTCCAAGATTTGTGGCACCAGTAATTGACTTCATGCCTTGGTGAGGAGCAGGCTGGAAAAGGATTCACTCATGTGTCTTCTCTATTTGTTTCTCAGGGACAGGATTGCCTCAAATCCCTATGAAAACTGGACAAAACATCACTCTGGACCCAAGCTTTGATTCAATCTGTGCCAAGGAATGCTTTAACACCCTCACTGATTCTTGGATGTTCCTCATGCACATGGTGTTGTTCAGAGACCAGTTTAATAGTCTTCATGCCACATTCGTGAGACATCTTTTACTGTAATTTTTGGGAACCCATTTCCAGCAGCAGTGGAGCAGAGAGGTGCAGGATAAGGAAACAGTGGGTTTAGCAGACAGACACCTGCCATTGATGTGGTGCTCAGCCCTGGGCTGGGATTGAACTGGCTTTCCTGCCAGCACGATGTACCCCCAGTCAGTTTGTCATGGCAGCACTACAGAGTGCCTTTGGGCAATATAGCAGGGCACTGGGTAGGGTTGCCCAGAGGAATTTTGGATGCCCCAGCCCTGGAAGTATTCACAGCCAGGATGAGGCTCTGAGCCACCTGGTCTGCCCCTGCCCATGGCAGGAGGGTGGAATGAAACGACCTTTAAGGTCCCTTCCAGCCTAAACATTCTGTGATTCTATGTTCACATCTACAACCTCTTCTTGTCTTCCTTCTTTTACCCAACTCCTGCTCATGAATCTCTTAGGCCAATCCTTTCTGTCACCTTTGATTTAACCAAGGGCTTGCTAGGACAGGACATTTTTCTGACAGTTCCTCAGGGAAAGCTTTGTGCAGAGCTGACAAGGACACCGTGGGTTTGGTGGGGCTCAGCAAACCACTGAAAAGGTGGGAGGTGGTTGATTGAGGAGTTATTCTGCTTGGACAAACAGCCCTGGGGGAAGCCCATCTGAAGTCACAGGGTGCACATAGGAAGGTAGCCTGCCCTTCTGCATAGGATTAGGCTGTGGAAAGAGGTTGGTGCAGCTGAGTAATACCACAAGCATGGAGCTGGCTGCTGTAATTAGCAATTTCTGATATAGACTTCAACCCACCCTGCATTAGCCCCTGGGTGTGTATCTCTCCAATCTCTCCATGAGATTATCTTACAAGGAAATAGTTTTTGCTTATGTTTGTTTGGCCCCTTGAGTTTTATTTTATAGCAGAATCTCAGCAGATAAAAGTTAGCAGAGTCCCACTGTGATGCTGGTTTACATGAAAAATCCTTTGCTCACATCCTCAGGGAAATATTTGTCCAAGGGCAATAATATTCCTTATTCTCAAGGTTATTGTGAAGTGGAAATCACTGACTGTAAAATTGTTTGAAGCTGTGGAGAGAAATAGCAATGTCTGATTTTATGCTATTTATTATACCTTGCATCCATTCTGTCTTGAATTGACACTTTTTACTTTTTCCAGTGAAAGCAAAAGCTGAAGAAGGGGCTGAAGAGGGGGCTTGGATGTGGTGGTGGTAAAAAATTGGACCAGAATGAAGCCAAAGTGGACTTTAATAAATGATTTCAGTAAGAAACCACGATAGGAAAGTTTGTTTGTGATATATGTACCCAGTGTAGCCCAACCTCCCTGTACATAACTGTAGATCCACAAATCAATTTCTATTAATTTAATTGCTTTCTTGCAGAAAATTGAACAACAGCAACGACGACAAAAAGAGTCAAAACGAAACAAACTACAAAGGAGGACAGAATAAATATCTCCTAAACTGAGAGCCACTGAGAGTTTTTCTTCTTGGCTACACTGTGTGATATTTTTCTCCACATTTTCTACTCCGATTAAGAACACTTTCATCTTCTGTAAGGTTCGTAGGGCGTGGGCCTGTACAGAAACTTGCACACAAACGAAGACTAAAGCTTCATCTCTGTTCAGCAGCACTGGCAATTTACCATCAATCTTGTTTCTGTATAATATAGAGAGAGGGACAAGAAGAGATGTATCTTCTCAGCAATTCAAGGCCTGTGATTTCAATGCTCAAGTAAAAAGAAAGGCAAAGACATGAAAAACCTGGATCAAAACAAAAAAGACTGCAAGCAGAAATTCAGTCCAAAATCTGGGCATTGAATACTCTCACTAAGGTACAGAATCATTGCAGTTTCCTGTCATTATGTGACAATGTCTAAAGCTACATAAGTACCTGGAATTTTAATACAGAGGCAGATAATAAAACACTGCAGTATTGATGTACTGTGTGCCTCATCCATCTGCTCATACTCATGACAAGTGGGATCTCAAGGGTGTGTTTTGCACCTTGACCTCGTGGCGGGCTGGGAGTGCTGTTCTTATGAGTCACTGGATGAACTAAGAACAAGAACCAGGCTGGAAAGCCCTCCTGAGCTCCTGCTTTTAGAGTGCTCACCCATTAAGAGGAAAACCAGCCTCTACCGTCACTCCAGCCTCCCAAGGGAGCACCTTACCAACGTTATAATTTAATTATTTGCCTCTTAGACACAGCTGATTAGGGAGATAGTGGATTGTTCAGACTAAAATTGCCAAGCTGCCTAGAGCTTCTTGATTGCATGCCTCGCAGAAGACCAGCAGTTGCAGTTGCTGAAGGTATGGTTATACATCCAGGAACAAGGAGGACATCCTGACCTACAAGTCAGGGAAAAGCCCTGGAAAGCACCTGCATGGCACAGTAGATGAGCCACTTACTTAGTGCTCCCTGGGCTGCAGAGCTAATGGGAAAACAGTGCTAATGAGATTTTGGGTGCACCAAGGACAAGCTGATGTTATTTCCCCACCCACAGCCATGGCAATGAGGACACCAGCTCTGGAAGTGATGCCCAGACATGTTTTGCACTCTGGATATAGGACTGGGCACTGATCTATGGAAAGAACTCTATTGTTTCAGTTTGTGAAAGAAAAACAGTTAAAAAAAAAAAGCCTGGAAAGTGCTTTGTACACAAGGTATAAAAGGCTTTTTCAAAGACAAAATACTGGGTAGTAAAGAGTACCTTCAACCTACCAGAAAAACACATTTCAAGAAGGAGCAGTGGGCAGAGACAGACAAGCAAACACTAATAACTGGCATTTTTTAGCAGTAGGGGCTATTAGTCACTGCAACAAACAAGCAAGGGAAGCTGCGTGTTCCCTATCTTTTAGTATTGTCAAATCAAGTTTGAACATTTTTGTGGAAAACACACTTTTGTCATGCAGAAACACAAACCAACTCAAGTTTAAAGAAAAAAACCCCAAGTCAACAGCTAAGAAGGATGCAGAGGAGGACAACTCGCACTGCTGATGGAAAGGAGAAGTTGCTTCATGGAGAGACAACATAAAGTTGGGGAATCTTCAGTTTGAGGAGGAAAAATGTGAGGGGGGTATCCTCAAGATTATTGTTATAAAAATGGTTGTGGATGAAATCAAGTCAATCCAATCCCTGAAACTACAGGAGATGGATTTAAAACAAACAAACAAAAAACCAAAAGAAAGTACATAAATGGGGTGATTCAGCTCCTCTACTGCACTCTGGTGAGACCTCACCTGCAGAGCTGCATCCAGCTCAGGGATCCCCAACACAGAAAGGAGGTGGAACTGTTGGAGCAAGTCCAGAGGAGGCCACCAAGGTGATCAGAGGGATGGAGCAGCTCTGCTGTGAGGAAAGGCTGAGAGAATTGGGATTGTTCAGCCTGGAAAAGACAAGGTTTAGGGGTGACCTAGTTGTGATCTTCTGGTGCCTGAGGGGAGCAGACACAAAAAGATGGAGAGGGACTATTTACAAGAGCCTGGAGTGAAAGGACAAGTGGGAATGGCTTCAAACCGGCAGACAGCAGGTTTAGATTAGATAACAGGAAGAAATTCTTCCCTGTGAGGGTGGTGAGAGACTGGAACAGATTTCCCAGAGAAGATGTGGCTGCCCCATCCCTGGAAGTGTCCAGGGCCAGGTTGGAGGGGTCTTGGAGCAACCTGGTCTGGTGAAAGGTGCTCCTGCCCATGGCAGGGGGCTGGAATGAGATGATCTTTAGGGTCCCTTTCAACCCAAGCTATTTTATGATTCTAAAAGTCTATATGTATTTTAAAACAAAGTGGCTATGAATGACTGGAACTTTGTAGCCACAGCACTTATGAAGGCTGAAAATAGAAAAGTAATGTGGCCAAAATCATGTCAGGGAATATCTGGGAATGCAGCAATTAGTCAGGAGTTATATTCTTTACCATCTCTAATGCATTAAGTATGGAATTTGTGACAGTACACAAGGAAAGGACTGCAGACAGTGGCCATGTTTGTGTTGCCTCCTTATTTGCATCTCTTGGTACAGATTATTGGACACAGTCTCTTAGGATATGTTTCATGTTCATATGTTCTTTTAATTAGAGGAGAAGGCAATTAGTGGGTATGTGGCCTATTCCTACATGGGGTCAGACAATGCCAGGCTTCTGGAAGTGCTGTGTTTTGGCCAGATCAGCAGAGTGAGGCTGAAGCAGCCCACCTGACTCCTCAGGCTGTGCCACCGGCCTTTGTGCTGGGAGAAATGGTCTCCATACTGGGGCAGATTGTCCATTCAGAGCAGAAGTGGGAATACTGATGGCCTGGTGGGTGGATTTGGGGGAGGCTCCATGGTGTGGATCTAAAGGCAGCAGTGAAACTGTGACCACAGTGGGCTCCATCCTCAGCATTTCCCTCCTGTGTCTCCTCTTCAGAGGAGCTGTTAAGCGAGCCAAAGGGAGGGACCCATCTGGGAGGAGAGCACTCCAGGACAAGGAATTCAGGAGACAGAAGGAAGGAGGAGAGGAAGCCCAAAGCTCTGTGAGGGACCACACTTCTACTTTAGATGCCAAAACCTCTTTCTTAGTAACTCATGCTGAGAAGCAGATTTATTCCCTCATGTCAGTCAGAGCAGACTCTGGATTCCTTGCTAGTATATAAAAGCTGTATCCTCATGTGAAGGATTAAGGATTCCTTCTGATTTGTAACTATATATTCTGTATCTCTGTAGAACTGAGGAATGGAGAGCTTTGTTGTGTGTTGAAGTCAGATACAGCTGGGAAGAGTTAAGGCATTTTCAGATATATTTCTTTTCTTCCTTAGAAAAATCTAAGTGACCTAAAGAACCAGGGAAGTAGAGTGTGTGCTTCTAGATGTACACACCCCTGCAAAAGGACTATTATTCCTGTACTTTTTTTCTCTGTATTGTCTGCAGAATTTCAAGCACTGTTTCCTCTCAGCTTTCTCATAAGCATCCAAACCCATTTGAGTTTTGTTTCAAAGTCCATCAAGCCCAAGATTCACTGATGTTGTACCAGCACTGTGACACGTGTGGTTGGGATTGTTCTCTTTTGTCTGCCACAGAGCCATCGTGTCACATTTTGCTTCATGTTAAATCACTGAGATGAAAAATGAATGTTCCTGTGGATTAGCACAGGATGTTGCCCTAGGAAATGTTGGCTCAGTTCCCATCTTGGTCACATAAATAGCAAACCCATCACAAGCCCCTTGATCTATCTGGAATCAAATTCACTGGCAGAAGAGCAGTGAAACCTGCAGGTCTCATTTCTCTATTTGTTAACGAAATGGTCATAATATCTAAGTCTCTTGCAGAGTTTGAGGATTATTTACCCAAACACCCAGAATACCGTGCTATTTCTCTATTGAGTATTAAATAAGAATCTGGAGGCAAAAGCTAATCATACATGAGGGAAACAAGTAGGCAATGGATTATATGAGAGTAATTCCATATGCAGCACAGTATAATAAAATTAACATTTGAGTGGTGACAAATAGAGAGCCTTTGGGGATGTGAGTGCTGGAAACAAGGAATAATGAAGAGATTTCTAAGAGATGAGAAATAAAATGAGATCTATTTTTGCTCCCCACCCGATGCTTATACATTCAAGATTTTCTTTCAGGTGCTGAACAGTAAGTGATGCAGACAAAACCATCTGTGTCTGTGCCAGATTTTATTAAATGCTGATCATAGAAGTAAATGGACACTTAAAGGAGACAGAATGGTAAACTAAATACAAATCACTGAATAAAAGAAATGGCATTTTATCACAGGCCACATAACAAGAGGTAGTTTCCTGTCTGGAGTGGTAATGAGAGCACTGACATCTTGACTTCAGATGTTCCTGTGAATACAAAAAAATCCCACAAATCGATTTGTAGGGGAAGAGAGAGATTTCCTGGAGTCAGAGACCAACAAATACAGAAGGAGTTGTTGGAGGTCATTGGACGTAAGCTTACATTTGAGAATGGGTTTTGTGGGTATGGAAGGAGAGAATAACCCAACACCCCTTGTAGCAGAGCCAATTCTTGAAAAAATTTCCCTTACAGCCCTTCCTAGAAGGTTCTTGTCATGTGAAAATAATGTCGGGCACAGAATGAAGAGGTTGAGCCCTGATCCTACTTGGAGAAGAGCAGGACTTCCAGCATGGCCAAGGCTGGCTGTGAAAATGGCTGTGCAAGGAACATTTCACATAAACCATCTCTTCTCTATTCTGTGCAAGGTCAGATGCTGCCCAGAATGGAGAATGTTCTTCTACCAAAAGGTGGAGGCATCAAGGTTTGGTTTGTTCCATATTAAAAATAAAGGACACCATTTGAAATCTTGGAGGGAAAGGACAGTTTGGCAAGAAAATGCCAGTTCCTGTCTCCTTGTAAGACTTAAAGATTGAGCAGGAGAGAATTCATTTCCCCCAGTGCTCAAACAGCTGTCATTGACTAATCTGGAGTGAACTTAGACTCATCTTACAAAAAATAAATCTCTGAAACAGATAAACTTTCCCATTTTCATGTTTCATTAAAACATAACTATCTGAAATCAGAAACAAGCAAATAGACCTTTAAGAAATTGGCATTTCTACCAAAGCAGAATTGACCAGTGCTGTACTGCCCTGTATCCTGCACTGACCTTGTGTTGTTATCGTCACCTTAGTTAAGTCATCTTAACTTATCTAAGCTAAACCACATGTCTTTAAGAAGCTCCCCAACTCCCTGCGTAGCTTTAAATACCCTAAGGGGCTCCAGCAAGTCTGTGCTCCCTGCTGAGACATCTCTGAGCACAGAAGGAAAAATGCATTAGCTGATGGAAAGATATTAATAGCGCAAAAAAGGTAAAATCCTGTCAGCTCTACCGTAACATATCCAGGCTGTTTGGAATATTTGGCTCTGACTGTGTGTGTGTACCCAGTGGAGCATTTACTTTGATCAAGACATTATGGCAACAATCTCCACTGATAAAATGTGCTTCTGTTAATGAGATCACCTGGGCCAGTGACTGGAGAAATGACAACTGTGTATTCCTTTCTAGGTTGTTCAGATATTTCCTGTTTTGTGTCCTGCCTCCAGTCACAAAGTCAAAGTAAATATCCATCAACTGCTCAACACTTCTTCTCTGACTTTCCCCTTGAAATCACAGTTTATTTGCATCGGACAGCTTGGCAGCAAACAAGATATAAGACAAGCCAGGGGATGAAAATGTGCAATGTGCACTGTGCCTCAAATTTCTCTTTGTGACACATGGAATAAATGAACTTGAAACAATCACTTTGATTCAGATGCTGATAAAATTAAGGTCATTATTTTATCTTTCCAAGGGGCGGCAAAAATAATGGGAAGTTCAGGGCTAAGAGAAGCTAAGTCCCCATAATCTCACTCCTGTACAGGTTACAGGCCAGTTGAGAGTGAGAATAGCTTGGATCATCATTTAGAGTTGCTCTAAATTATGTCAACAGCCATCAGAAAACTCACCAGCAGCTGGGAATGAAACTGAAATAGAAATGCCAGTGCAACTCTGATTACAATGTTTACAGCAAGAAAATTGCCAGAAGGATGATGTTAGTAGAAGGTTTGACTCATGAAGTTAAACCCTTGGAAATCCATTCTGCTGCTTTAATGTTTGTGTTGTTACAACATCAGTACAACCCCTAGAAGTGTATTAAGGGATATAGTTCAGTATGAATAATATCTGCAGTGCTGGTTTCCTTCCTTCTATTGTCCTTTTCCAAGAAGAATTGTATAGGTAGCACAGAATTTCCTTACAGGCTCAATTGATTTTCTCCTGTGTTTATGTGGAGGAGGCCTGTACTTTGAGAATCCTGTAAGGCACTCGAGGATCCTTATGCCTTGGTGGAGATCATTCCACAGTCCTTGACAAGCTCTTCTGACACCTCTGACTTTATTTGCATGAGAAGGTGAATATTGACTCAACTTTTCTCCACCTCACGCTGTGCCAAGCCAGCAGTCCAGACTCCTGGTGTTGAGTTCCTGATGGGAATCAATAATCCTGGAAGGGAAGACAAATAGCTTTGGTATAGCGTGACAGATAATAAGGATCTGATGTTTTCAGCTCAGCACCAGGGTAGATTGAGCCCATTCCTGCCTGTGGGTTCTTCTCCCTAGGTAGAAATATACACCTAGTTACTACATGGTGAAATCATCAAGTATTATATTCCCTTTTTTCATGTACTGGATTTGCTGAGCTCCCTCCTGGAACTCTAGATATGAAGATAAAGACCCGGAAAGATGACAGCCTTTAATCTCATTCAATCTTACAAGAATAATGAGAATGCTGTAATGGTTTTGTGTTACACAGAATTAATGCTGTTGTGATGCGTCTCCAAATCCATTTTCATTTCTCTCCTTTTTTTTTGCAGGACTTCATAACATCACGTTTGGGACTGAACAAGTGAGCAAGGAATTTTGGAATGAACTCACTACCCATTGAGACCTTCTTATTTGTTTTAATTACTGGATTGCACCAAGTATGATCCTGACAGCAGAGCACTGGTGCCAGAGGGGAAGGTTGGCAGAGATTTTCCATCCTAAACACTGATATTTGCTCATCTACAACAACCTCTTATTCCTAGATTAACATTTCCCCTGCTAGCAGTTTCCTTAGCAGATCATGTCTTTATTTTTGGAAAACTTAATCAAAGTGGGTTTGCCCATTTTCAGGAGTCAGGTTAGTAAAATAGTTCAGTTGTTTCAACATTTCTGAAAAATACTGGAGATTTTCTATTCCTTTTGCTTCCAGTGAGCATTTCAAAAGAGCTTTTTTATCCCTGAAAAACCAATCTGAATCTGAACAAAGTGCTGATCCTTGGAGATTAGGCTTACACTAAAAGCAGAATTCCCAAATATGTTGTTTGTTCTGGATGTCTTCCAGACAAAAGCTGAGCATGATTTTCTTTGGACTAAGAGTTCTGGACTACAGCAGGTTGAATATTGCAGATGAAATGTTTTAATTGTAGTTCACAACATAGAACCTGTGGAATCTATAGGCCTGGGGAATGTGGGATCATATTTTGCAGAATGGAAAGGGTTTACACACCTTTAGATCCTAATCAGAGAAAAATATGATTAAAAGTCTCACTGTTCTCCTCCCATCATCAAATAACAACAAATATTATCAAATACCAAGTTTCCTGGTGGCATTTCCCAAAGATGAAAGCAAAAAGATATTTCTATGGTTAAAAACTATATGAATAATAGCATAAATGTATGTGGGATCTAAATTATGTTGCCAGATTGGATTAATAATTCATTAACAGTTAAAATCCATTGTAGCATTTCCAAAGTTAGGAGTGCTTGAGTTAGTAACTGTATCAATGTATTTTGTTGGGGTTTTTTTGGTGGGTAATTATATGGTAGGCAGATGGGAAAACAGGAATAAATGAGAGTTGTTGGATGATGCTCATTCCTGTTGACCTCACTGATTTGCTTCATGGTGAGCAGAAAAACAACAAGATTTCTGTTCTTTTATTTTAAAATATTTCCTAGCATATAAATATCTTTTCTTACAGGCATGTAAAGATTGTTATTATTTGTATTTAGAAGACTCCTGACCAGTACAGGAATCTAAAATTTTAATCTTTTCAGATATTAATACAGAGTTTTCAATTTCTCTACACGTGTTAGGAAATGCAGTCAAGGACACATAGAGCTGGCGAGGTATTTCCACAGTTGGGTTTTTCAAAGCAGTGCCAGATCAGGAGGATAGTTCAGGTGTCCTGTCTACCACCCTCGCACAGGTACCCATCATATGATCTGATGGAACTCTGAAAGTTTGTCTTCAATTCCTCCACCCTGGGTGGTTGATGAATGCACTGCATTTGAGCAGACTAAAAACACCTCTGTTTTTTTGCAATAAAACAGGAACTGTTTCTTCACAGAAAGGGCTGTCAAGCACTGGACCAGGCTGCCCAGGGCAGTGGTAGAGTCACCATCCCTGGAGACACATAGATGTGGCACTTGGGGACATGGTTTTGTGGTGGCCTTGGCAGTGCTGGGCTAATGGTTGGACTAACTGATCCAGCCTAAATGGTTCTGTGACATTATTTCCCCCTCAACTCACACCTTCCCCTGAAGATAATTCTCCTCAGGAGGTTGGTAGGTTACTTCCAGTGAAGTTGGAAGCCTTTGTTTCCTGGTCTGAGTCACCAGAAAAGCAGGTTTGAGCTGTTCAAATATCTCATCATTCCCATAGTGCTCATCCTCATCATCATCATTTTTTGCTGGGAAACTTAATAAATGAGTGTGATCGTGGGTGAAATCTCCTTCATGGGGTGCAGGGTGGTTCCCTGGCAGGTGCAGGAGAGAAGAGGACTTCTTGGATATCCTCTTGGCTCCTTGCCCTAAAATAACCCTGCCGAGGGAGGAGGGATGCAGGAAGAGGGGTCTGAGCATCCTGTCCTAAGTATTTCTTCCTTGTGTCCAGGGTGGTGAACTACAAACTAAACTTGGATGATGTGTCCATTTGTAATATGAGAGAAGGAAAGTGATATTCCCTTGACTTCTGGAGATAAAAGTTCTTGGGGGTGGATGAATCAGCCCTACAAATGTTCTGTCTGCATGTCAAAATGAAACTATCTTTGCTTAATCCAGTGGTGCTCCATCTGCGTTTGTGGCAGACAGGAAGCAGCTGGAGAATTTTGCAGAAGGATAAGGTTTCCTAAACTACAAGAGAGCCTGGGGAATCCTTAAAATCTGCTGAGAAGCTTCAGTGAAACTTATTCATAGATAGAAAAGCCTTGAGTGTCAGAGAGGAAAGATGTTTAGGGAGGTTGTCAATTCTGAATAGAAACAGTTAGATGGGAGAAGGGATCATGACCTTGGATCCCAACACAGTGGTGTCCCACAGAGCAATCCAAAGTGGCAGCTAGAAAAGGAGACAGAATAATCTCACTTCGCCTTTTATTGGTTTTTATGTTTCTCTGTTTATTTCCAATTTGGCTATCATGGCAAAGCTTTTTTTGGGGCAAAGATAAATCTCTTATCTTCCTTGTGTTTGTCTGCTGTCAGGAGCAATCTCAGGTGAATCTGAAAAGCTCAAGGCCCCTCATTTTCCCAGGAACTAGGAAAAACAAAACAAAACAAAACAAGGTCTGACTAAACAAACCCTCAAAGGAGGCCTTCTCCAAACCTTTCTGGTAGGATATGTTTGAGACTGACAAATGTGGGGGAGAGATGTTCACTGCTTGGCATAAACCAATGGTTTTACAGTCAGTGCTGCTCTCGTTTGTAGTATGCACATCTCTAACCCAAGAAGAATGTCCAGGGCCTGACGCATCAGAGTCAGGAAATAATTTTCAGCTTGGTCAAAACCAGGAAACCCAGGAAACTACTGATTCATGGAAGCACTGCAACATAACCACTTTAATAGATTTGCTTTTCATTCGCCACTTCTTAAAATATTTTTGTTCAGGTTTAATAGCAAACTAAGGAGTAAGTTCTTGGTGTGGACTAAGGAAGCCCTGCCTGTGTCTCTGCTTCTGAAAATAACTCCCAGAGCCTTGAGCTCCTTAAAAATGTGTGGACCAGAGGAATTTCTCTGGGGAATAAGGATCCCTGCTTTAACACCCTGTATTACTGGAGATTTGCAATGACCAGCAAGCCCTCAGGAAAACATGAAATATCTGCAAAAATAGGGAAGTGTTTTTAAAACCTTTTTTTTTACTGTTGTTCTTCAGTCCACTGACTGTCGGTGCTGAGTGTCAGGGGTTTTATGTTATGTATTGTTCCTTGATTTTTCACCTGGACATCTTTTCTGCCACATCCTGATCCACTTCTTATCTTCTTACTTCAGGTTCTCGTCCATGCTTTGTTGCAGTGTGGCCTTTTCTGTGAATCAAAGCATCTCTGCCCTGGTTTTGTTTAACGCAGAACAAGGATTGCACAAGAAAAGAGGTATTTCAGTTCACTGACTGACCTACAAACAAATAAACAATTTCATTTCAAATTGACCAGAAATGAACAATTTTTCATCCCTGTGGAAATGGCTGTGTATCCCTATAATCGGGACAAAGTTAAGATAGAATCAACACACAGGATAAATTCCCTGGATCAGACAAAGGATTTTAATCCCTATTTCACATCATCAAGCTTCACATCCTCTTGTTTTGAAGGATATAATTTTCCATCTGCATACATGAACTCAGCCATGCACATAATTTCTTCAGCCAATATTCCTGAAGAATTTAACCTAGAATCATAAGTAGTTTAACTTATCCATTCCCAAACATATAGATTTAGAAAACCAAAGATACTGAGCTGGTATTTGAGTGCAGTCAGAAGAGTTACAAATTTAATTTCCAGAATGCCACTTGAATTGAACAGCTGTTGATTAACCTAATCATTTTTCTAATTAGAAAGTATGTTTTTTAAATTAAAATAAGTCTCAAATTTGGCAAAATGAAAACAGTGTGATTAAAATAAGATAGAAGCAAAAGACACTTCTGTTTTCAAGCCATGTGCTTAACTTCCAGAGAGCTAATGTGAAGATATGGCTTAAGTTCACTCTTTTTCCATCTCTTTCTTTCCACCCCTAAAGACGACAATTTCTTTTCAAGATGAACATGACACAACACCTCCATTTCACCATGCCAAAGAGACTGGAAGAACAAGTTTGAGAACAAAGAAATAATTTGACTCTGAAATATGTAAATATATGTTTCAGAAATGTATCCATGTATCTTTGTATCAATTTCAGTTGGTAGTACCATCCACACCAAGATGTGCAGCCTTTATCAGAATAATTTTTCAGGAATAAGTCAATGGATAATTTGGGAATATGTCGAGGACACGGTGTGTACACAGCAGTATGAGGTGTCCAGATGGACATTTGCAAGCTCCATCTCAGCTGTTCCTTGTCCTCACTTGCCACGTGCTCTTACAAGAGGTGAATCACAGCCTGGTGACTCCTCAGCATCTTCTCTGACCACCTTCTCCTTTGAGTCACACCACAGGGCACAATCAAACACTGCAGTGATTTTTGAGGAGAGTTCTGACATGATGCAAAGATCACAGAATATGAGAATGGTTTGCATTAGAAGCAACCTTAAAGATCATTTAGTTCCAGCCCCCTGCCATGAGCAGGTACAACTGTCACTAGACCAGGTTGCTCAAAGCCCAATTCAACCTGGCTTTGAACATTTCAAGGGATGGGCAATCCACAGCTCTTCCAGGCAACCTATAAGATTGCTATCATGTCTCCCCAGATTCCTCTCCTCTCCTCTCCTCTCCTCTCCTCTCCTCTCCTCTTTCCCATTTCTCTCAGCCTTTCTGCATAGGAGAGGTGCTCCAGCCCTTTGATCATCTTGGTGGCCTCCTCTGGACTCATTCCAACAGGTCCATGTCCTTCCTTGTGCTGAGAACACCAGAGGTGGATACAGCCTTCCTCAAACCTATCCCTGGGCCTTGGTAGCATCTTGTGCCTGTTATTGCCCCAAACCTTTGTCAGTGACAACAGCTCTGCAGAACAAGAGAGAAACTTCCATCCTTCTCATCTGCTTAGAGAATCTGGTCTTTCCCCCCTTTAGATTGCCAAATGAGGAGATCTTGGAGTCGAATTGCTCTGAGTTGTGAGTCAGCTCAGAGCATAAATACAGCTGGAATATACACAAACGATTCTGCTCATTCCAGTGGTGCAATTTCCCATTATGCTAATTAAAGTTTCCTCTGAAGGGATGAAAGCTTGTGCTCCTCATTCCTACAAAGGGAGTTGTGGTACAGACAGGGGCTGTCCTGGTCCCACTGGACACATTTGGTCAGGCACTTCCCTTGCACTGCACTGTTCCCTTTCCAGGGTCTTGCTTGCTCCATGTGAGCAGTTCTTTCTCACGTCGCTTGTGTGCAGTGGGATTCCTGAAGTGAGTCCTTGTGCGAAAGGTTTGCAGCATTTCCGTTCCAAAATGTGATGTGGAGAGGGGATAAACCCAGAAGAGAGAGAGGTTATGACTGGATCTTCTGATGTATCTTTTGCTAAACAAGAGGAAAAAGCCCAAATAATTCTCTAGCAGGATTTTCCTTGATTTTTGATGTTGTATCACGGGGAGTTCTTCAGAGAAGCTGACTTCTTTGAGGTCTGTTTCTCATGACACACTTGGGATCAGTTTAACTGTTTCTACTGATTCCTCTCTCCTTTCTAACACAGAGGTACCAGACTTAGAACCACAGAATGGTTTGGGCTGGAAAGGACCTTAAAGATCACCCAGTTCCAACCCCCTGCCATGGGCAGGGACACCTTCCACTAGACCAGGGTGCTCCAAGCCCTGTCCAACCTGGCCTTGGACACTTCCAGGGATGGGGCAGCCACAGCCTCCCTGGGCACCCTGGGCCAGGACCTCACCACCCTCACAGAGCAGAATTCCTTCCTAATATCCAAACTAACCCTACCCTCTGTCAGTTTAAAAACATCCCCTCTTGTCCTGCCACTTGAGCTCCTTGTCCAAAGTCCCTCAGCAGCTCTCTTGCAGCTCTTTTAGATGCTGGATGGGACTCTGAGACCTCCCTGGAGCCTTCTCTTCTCCAGGCTGAACAGCCCCAACTCTCCCAGCCTGGCTCCAGAGCAGAGGTGTCCCAGCCCTCAGAGCATCTTCATGGCCTCCCACACTCATCCTTGTTCTGTGAAGGTTCTGTGCTCTGTCCTGCCTTTTCAAGACCCACTGAGGCCTTACTTTTTCCCCACTGCCCTGAGAGCAGCCTTGAGATGGCCACTCCTAACCTGGATGCCTCCCTCAGATTATTTTTGAGGACAGGGATGTCAACTTGGCCATTAGTGGCAGAAACAGACTCTGTCCTGGTTGTACTTTTCATTCTCTGCTTGGGGTAAGGACCCCCAGGAAAAGCCAAGGAAAAATTATTGCCCTTTCTTCAGGCATTAAAGTAATAATAATAATTTTTCTGTAAGAAGCCACTGAGCATCTTGCTGACTCAAGTGAGAGCATTTAGAGATAAAAGCGTGATGTGCCACTTCTGCCTTGCCAGGGCAGTAACAGATCAAACCTCTGCAAATCAGGAACACAAAGAAAGGTTTTGCAGAGCAATCCATGACAGGGACTGCAGGAGGGCTTAGCTTGCTGTGCATATCAAAGTTTCCCTGGTTATGCCTTGTCTCAGTTGCAGCTTTAAGAAATTCCTGTGGAAGGGCCTCTGCCTTAATAGGAAGTTGTACCACTTTTAAAGCCACATTTGTATTGCTCACACAGCAAGAGCTCTTGTCACATGGAAGCCATCGAATCAAAACACTGACATGGCAAGAGAATAAGACGAGATAATGAAATGAGAAATTAAGAGCATGAAAAGTAAATGCTGCAGAAAAGCTGACACTTCATAATACTCCTACTGAACACTTGCCTGTATTTCAAAGTCAACCGATAAGAAATTATTTGCTTTTCTTATATAACAGAAATAGATAAAGGATTCCGTTTGGATAGGAGAAGATTCCACTAGGCTGCAATTTACGTATGAATGCTCAATATTTAAAGGAATTGCTTCTTTCACTTTGTCAACTGGCATAAATGTATGCTAAAGAGGGATTCATTAGAAAAAGCCGTGCAATGCATGAGCTCAGCTCCAATAATCCTGATCTTGCCAGGCAGGTGTTTTGCATCCTATTAGGACATGGCTCATGGAGCTGCCAAGCAGGAGGCTTGCCACATGGGTTCCAATATTCCTTTCTGGAAACAGAGCAAGAGCATCTCACCTCTCTCCCTTAAAGCTAAATGCCATTTAATCTCTGTGTGCTCATAGTTGAGATAGTCCAGAGGGTTATCCAGAGGGAAGTGCCTTCAGTTTGTACCCCTGAGAATGAGAGGTGAGCCATGGGCTCCTCTCCTGCGCTCTGACCTTCTCTGCCACAGAGGGGCTCAGCCATGCTGGGTCTCCCTGCAAAGGTGGGACATCACAGACCGGCGCTTTGTCATGGCTGGATTGCAGCAAATCTGCACCTGAGAGCAACACCTCCCCCCTGAGCTTGCCATGGCAAATGCACTTACTGACCTGCTGTCCTTGTTTAGCCCAGCTCGGGGTTTGTACTGGGCTGAACAAATGCACCTCTCAGTATCCCGGCTGTAAATCAATGGTAATTCTTCCTTATCTTGCTAGGGATCTGTTAAAAATAATGAGATATTTCCTGTAACGTCCCTTGTGCTAATCTGCTTGTCATACGCTTTCCCATGGTTGCTTTGATATATAACAACCCATTTTAAATCTCTGAATGAATATTCCCCCAAAACATGCTTATTTGGAAGGGATGTAGAAGTGAGTGAAACTCAAAACCAAGGGTTACAGCTACTTTTCTTCCAGGAACAACAGTAAGAGAGACTGTATGCTGCCTAGGTTAACCAAAAGACCCAAGAACTTTTCCCTTCCTCTTTTCCTCATGTCTTTGCTTTCACAAGTAAAGTTTATCATTCATGCTTTCTTGGGATTTGACCTGCTACATCCCTTGACAGTTGAAATAAAAGAATTTTCATCAAAACCCCATTTGAAATTTCCAGCCTTTCAAGGCAGCTGGAACTCAAGCTGTGGGATTTGAAGTACAAAAATATGTACATAAATATATATGTTATCATGTTCCTTATTTGTTGTGTGTTTTCTTCTATATTTAGCATGCATACTGCATTACCAGGTAAAGAACAATTATGCTTATTTTTTGGCTGCTTTCTTCTATATTTAACATAGATTCTGGCTTGCCAGGTAAAGTATAATGCTCTTCTCATCATCCAATCTCAACTGAAAAAGACAAAACATTTATTTGCCTATATCCCCTGAGCATTACACATAAAGAACGCTGAGCAGACCACTGGGGGCTTTTTAATTTGCTTTTCTTTTTTTTTCTTTTGTTTGGTTTCCATGGGGTTTTGTTGTTGGTGGTGGTGGTGATGGTGTGTGGGGTTTGGGGTTTTTTGTTGGTTGTTTTTTATTATTCCATACTTGCTTGCCAGCTTTGGAAGCTGAAGATAATGACAAGGCATAAAACTTCCCATCTATTCCAAAGCTTAATGTTCTTCTTTAATAGTTTAGTATGTTCTGAATTGGTTAGCAGGGAGAGAGGGAGGCTGAAAGGGTGCCTTGCATATTGGTGTATATTTTTCATTACTGCACAACATTTCCTGGAGTTGTTCTCCAAGGCATCTAAGTGCTTGTTTACCAAGAGGCAGCTCTCCCCCATTGTAAAGGAAAACCAAGAGAGAGACCACTTTAAATTCATTCATTTCTAACAGAAAGGACACAAACAAAGGATAGAAAGAATCTGTACCTTATTGGTACGCGTTTGTAAATAAAGAGCCACTGTTCAGAAATACCTGAAAAGTGGGTACATTGCCCCGAGAAAGTCAGGTAAGTGTGCTACAAAACAGAATTGTTTATGCACTGTATTAGTATCAAGAAGAATTCAGTAGCAAAGCAGATAGGAGTGGATTTTTAAAGGTAGTATTTCTGAAAGGACCACATGAAAAAAGTCCTAGTTACCAACCAGTAATATTCCCATGTCTGTTGTTATGCATTCAAGTGGGCTGCAGGATAAATGAGGATAGGAAGATTATTTTGAATGCTGCTACCAGCTTAATATATGTCTCCCAAGATGAGGTGTCCCCTTGGTTTGACTATTCCTGAGCAAAACATTGAGCTCTCCCTTCCAGTCTGAGAAGCTGCAAATAACCTGTGTACACCTGGAATGCTGCAAACAGAAGGAATTAAAAATAAACAGAGATCATAAAATCATGGAATAGTTTGGGTTGGAAGGGACCCTAAAAATAATCTAGAGATGTTGGAATAGATTCAGCATTTCAAGCAATTATCACATTGGAAAAAATCTTGAAATTATTTAGTTATTTGAAAGGTCATTTTTAACCTGAGTTTCTATCTCAGTATTTCATATTCTATTATTTTTTTTCCTCTTATCATCTCTCTCTGTTTATTGCCTGGATGTCATGCTTTTCACTGATCTGGGAAGTGAAAAAGCTGCATTTGATGGACCTTTTCAGGTGTGTGTTTGCAGTTGATGAAGATTTTTCAGGAAAACTATTTCCCCTCACTCATCCTCTCACAGTTAGATACAATATCACTTTCCAGCTCTCAATCTTCAGGAAAAGTAGCACCTCCTTGAATTTCTGATGGCTGTCAGCTTCATGTAGATGCTGAGAAAATTAACATTGGGAAGTCAATGAGAGAATAATTTAAGGGTCTTGAAAACGAGAGACGTGTGAGTGTCAGGAAGTAATTTGTTTTCTCAAAGCATAATAAACCTGCAGGATAAACTTTCATCTCCAGCGATCACAGCAAGGTGGTGGTGGTGATATCTAAGAATAGACAAGCAGACTTCAGTGTAACGGGATTTCTGGAAAAGCTAAATAAAAAGAAATACTTGGCATTACCATCGAGGCCAAATAACAGGCCAGATCTTCACTCAGCTGCAAAGGCAGCAGAAGCTTTGACAGGTGCAAGTGGAGCTAAAGCTGAATATTTATGTGAGTGATTCACTGCATCTTTCTGTTTTGCAAAAGCCATGGCTGAACTCTTAAAAGAGGCCTACGTGTACCATAAAGGCCTCTATGCACATTTCTAGGGCTTCTACTAAGATGTTTCAGGGAAAACACCAATTCATCAGCCCTGAAGTGTTTCCTCTAAATCTTGTTAGGCTTGATGAACCTAGCTGAATTCAAGACAGGGTTTCCATGGAAACTTCTCAGTTTTATTTTTCATCTGTGCTGCTGAGGAACACAGCTCTGAGGCAAATCAGCCATATGGTTTAACCAAAGGCTCTTTACAAGAATCCTGGAATGGTTGGAATTGGAAGGCATTTTTAAAGATCATCTTTGAACCCCCTTGCCTTGGGCAGGGACAACTTCCAGTGGAACAGGTTGCTCCAAGCCCTATCCAACCTGGCCTTGAACTGTCCCAGGATGAAGCATCCAAAAATTCTCTGGGCAACCTCTTCTAGTGCCTCATCATCCCCGCAGGAGAGAATTTCTTCCTTATATATCATCTAAACCTGCCCTCTGTCAGCTTAAAATTTTTGACCCTTATCCTTGTCTTTACAGGCCTTGTTAAAAAGTCCCTTTATCAAAAAGTCTTTTCCTTTGGGGTCTGAAGCTCAGGGAGATACCATCCCTCATGGATGGTCTTGGAATGGAGAAATCAACTTTTTCTGGGGAATTGAGCTGTTGCAAAGTGTTGGGAAGGTATTTTTACTGACTATAAATGTAGGTATAGGAGTCAGGTAATGCTTGTGGACTGGAAATAAAGTGAAAAATTACAGTCTCAGATCACCTTTGAAGGCATAAACTTTACTGAGACATCTAAAATTTCACTTATGTCATTCTGTACAGGCAGTGATGTTCTGCTCTCATCCAAATTTCCACAGGGTTGTTTTTTCCAAGCAGTGTTTGTCCTGGTGACTTTTATCAGTATTACCTTTCCACATCGGAGCACAGACTCTGAAAATAATGATTTAAAAAAAAAAAAAAAAAAAAAAAAAAAAA